>RCNN01000036.1:0-147258 GCA_003667245.1 Heterostelium multicystogenum | reverse complement strand
CCTCAGGTCCGCATGCGGTTAAAAGCTTTTTACATACCTATTAATAGTTTAACTAAATCCACTTTATTTAAACCTAAAACAACCTGTTGACCTAATGATATATATATATATCCATTAATGAAGACACTGATCCAAATCATGCTAATCGAATTCTGTATTAAATCCTTCATCAAATAATTGATAAACTGTAACTAAATTGAATTGAATTGAGTTCCACTACTTGTCAGGTCTGTTTGATGTACAAAACTAAACCATCCAAGTATCCATCCACCAATCTAATTCACCTGTGAGCAAAAAATCAATGACTCCACCTGAATCCTGAATTATGACTGCTGAACTGAATGAGATGAACCATAAAGAGCCTAGAGCTGACTGCTCATTAATCTTGTCAATCCAACTAAAACGATGAACTAACTAGTCATTTCAAAGCTTGGATACTTCTTTTTGAGAACACCTGCGTAGCCAACCGCTTGTTGAATACCATTCTGAAGACATCTATCCACTGTGAGTAAATATCGATCATCTGTGACGAGTGTTTTGATTTTGAGTAGAACTGCCTCTTCTTTCGACGAAATCGATGCTGATGTGAGACACATATCATCTCATTCTCTTTGAGATCCCGAAAACATTCCGATCTTGATATTCTTGAACTCGATCAAGTGAATCCTCTGTTTGTCTGTTGTCTGAGATCGATACACTGTCAGCATACATCGTCATTATATTCAAAAGTACAAATCACTAATCATAGTGAGACTTGGAGACAAAGATGGAGATTGCTCTGCCAAGAGTGTTTCGAGCATTTCATCTTGTCCACTTTGAACTCTTGTTGAATGCCGTCCAGTTTCCAAATGAATATGCGATTGCTTAGTTCAAACATTCAGACAAGCTGTTCTCATCCTGATGAATAACATTATTTTGCATGACAGTTGGCTGAAATCTTGTCTTAGAGTGATTTCACAGAGTGGATTGATGTCGTCGTCCTTGATGAACTGTATGATTGCTGATCTGAAATCCCCAATGTCGAAACTTCCAGTTGAAGAGTCTTTTGACCGAGAAGAGTATTTCTTCCTGGCCGACTGATTTGGAGTGTAAAGATGCGTTCCTTTGTCGAAGAATCTCAGTGCACCAGTGTATTACATCAGAGAGACCAAAGCCTTGCGATCTTGACCCAATTGTTGAATCTGTGTGAGGTAGATCCTTCCCATTGGTCCTCCATCGCATTTGATGTTGTGTGAGATGAGTGCCTCGTTGATAATGTCGCGACCAAGAGGATGACTGACTAAGTCCAGTGTCAATTGAGCTGGTAGAGTGTTGTGATCTGATATCTCCGGGAGAAGTCCAAAGGGATCATTGGAATGTATTGGTAAGGAGTAGATTAATGAATAACATAATAATCTACCTCCTAAGATAGAGATCTATACAACTATAGTCATCGAAGAGAGTATGAAGTGATCGAAAATAGATGACTTTATGGTCTCTTGAAGTGGTGGAACGATGAGATTGAGTCCAGCTCTGACATGAGTGTCTGTGAAGCCATAGATCGACGAGTACTTTGGCTCAAGAGTAAAATCAGTTGTGATGTCGAATCCAGATGTGAACTCGAAGAGCTATGACACCAGTGATGAATGCGACAGTGTTGGTCTTGTCGAATGCTGACTTGAGTCGACTGAAGGACTCTTTGAAGCTGCTCTTGATCTGGGTAGTTGTGAATTGTTGAGGGATATGTCCAGAGATTGGTTGACACGAATTGCATCGTTGAGACTGACATCATATTCGTAGATGAGAACGTAAAGAGTGTGACCAGAGTGTAAACCGCTAATTTAAAAGAATCGAAGCTCTCCAAACAGTTGTTAGGTAAAACCTCGATCTGGATAATCTCTTCTGTCCTCTTGGATATGAGAAGATGCTGCTATTCCTCAATGAACTGCTTGACAGAACTGCTGTTGAAGTCTGTCTCAAATACTTTTTTTATTTTTAGTAAGAAATGATGATAGCCTTGTTTCAATTTGTAGTCTTACCTCAAAGGTGGAGTTGGTATTCAAGCCAGAGAAGTCAAGATGAAGCACCATGAACTTGTTCCTCAAATCGGTTGGGTTCTTGCCAATGTCAAGCCTGCCTAACAACTCGGTGAATTGGTCTTTGTTGTTGATGTCGTAGTACTGATTGGTGGAGCATGTCGAGGAACAACATCTTGCCAAAGCGACGAGGACGAATGGAGAGGATTGCCTTTGCCTTCAGTGACTCAATGTCTCTTATGTAGTTGCTGTTGTCAACGATGAACGAGCCGGCCGTTTAGAATACACTCCTGAAGTTGTCATCGACGTTGAGGAATTGAGGTTGCTATGAATCGAATGTCAGTTGTGAGGCCACAACCAATCTATCGATTGGATTAATAATGTCTAACTAGTTCCGTATCTCTTTTAGCAATCTATCTTTAAATCTGACAAGTAGTGCAAGCTTCATTTCGAATAGGAGATTTGTCATGGTGGCTGAAAGAAGACTTGAATTCATAATATCCAATTTATGTTCACTTATCTTGTCCGCGATGAGGGTGTTAGTCTACCAAAGGTTACATCAATAACCAAATTAACTAACTCTTAGTTATCTTTTAAAATAAATTAATAACAACTCTTATAACTATAATTCTTCTATGTTCAGCTTACTTAGTCGTCTATCATAGTAGTTGTATAATAAAAATATATATATATATATATATATACTTTGACAAACTGTTGATACAACTACAACAATAAATACTACTATAATAACATATTAAATCTTTAAAATATGTAGCTATTGTTTGTTGTTAAATTAAATGAAACTAAAAATATTTGAAGATTAAATATACAAAAAGTATTGATATCATCAAGTCATAACTGATTATCTTTATATCACTTGATAATAGCTTTACTTGTTACTAAAAAAACAAGTTGAAATGGGCATATATTTAAATAATATTAATATACTTTAGATTGTAACTCTTAATCTGATCAATAAAGAACATTACTTTCATTTTAATAAATATTAAAGTCGGAATTCATTGTTTAGGAATTTCAAAGATAATTTCTAAATTCTTTATTTGATTAAGATTATTTTTTGGTATTCAAGATACAATAAACTTGTATCTGACATGTTATTGATTTATGTTAAAATTTGAAAATGGTGTTTATGGTTTAATGAATTTCCATTGTTGAGCAAGATTGGTTTCAAGTTGATCACAAACTGCGAATGATAATGTGTTTGTGGAGGATAGTTCAAGACATCCAAGAGATGATGCATCCATGATAGTGTATTTTGAAGTTGTACCAATTTGGTTTACCATCAAGTTGGGGTAGGGATCAGCACCAGCAAGAGCAGCTGTATTTTGTACTCCATTAGATCTAATTTGTAGATCATTTATACCAAGGATATAGTTTCTATTAACTTTGAATTGTTGATTGGCAGATGTAGTAGCACAGGTAGAAGCTGATAATGTACCACTTGTACTTGGAGAAACAATACATGTAGTTGATGTTTTTACAGATTGAATCACAACTCCAGTCATCAAAGGATCAAAGAATCCAGACATTAAAAGGTAGTCCATATCCCACAGTTGTGTTTTATCGGTTGCTGAACAAGTAACAACATTAATGTTTCCAAGATTATCCTTGAGACAAGTATTTGTTCCTAAAATTTGAAGTTGATGTAGAATGACACCATTTCCCTCATATGAAGGTATTAGGGTGTATTTAGTTGATGTTGAATCAAATCGTTTGAGAGAGACAGTGTTTGAAGTAGTTGTTGATACGGTTTGGAAAGTAATTGGGTTGAAAAGAATTCCAGTAGAAGACAATACCCATTTCTGGTAAATCATACCCCAATTGCAAACTTGCATTTGGAATGTACCTAGTCCACTTGATGGTTGAGTTATTCCCATACATGATAATGATTCTCTATTTTGAATGTTAACCATTTGTTGGTTTGGAACAAGATCAAGATCATGGAAGACAGCAGCTATTCCATTAATAACAGTTTGTGGACCAGCTCCCAAAATGAAACCAGCAAGCATTTGACCTTCAACTGAAACATGTACTGGTGGCTGGTACTGGGGTAGTACTTGGAATCTGTCCACTGGATGTTCCATCTTGAAAGTTTAATTTCATTGCATCAATTGATGCTCCAGTGTAAAAATCTACTGATACAATTGGACTTGAAACAACTACTGTTGTAGTATACATTCCGGCGACAGTTCCAATAGTGAAGGTGGCTCCAGAAACATCAGTCATTACTATTTGAGTAATATAACTAAAATAGGCACCACCAGTAGTTTTAAATCCATAACCGATAACTAGTTTAGCCAATCTATATTTCAAGGGGAATTGACCCAAAGCATCATTTGGGAATGAAATCGAAGATACATCTCCAAAAATTCGTGATGTAGTTAACTGTGGAAGTGGGTCAATATCTGAACCATTTGGATTATCGGTAAGACTGAACTTTGGCCATCTATTGGAGAATGATTTAAGTGCAACTTCTTGATATGTAAGAGCATCAATATATTTTTGCCAATCAGTTGTTGTACCAGTATAAGATGCTTGGAAATTAAGAATATTATAAAGTTTAATTGAATTATCAACATGAGATTTAAATGATTGAATCTTATCATCTAGCATTGATTGGTAGAATTTTACTGTTTCTTGAGTGTAACCCAAAGATGGACCCAATAAAACACCATCTCTGAGGACAGAAAGATGGAAATTGGCATATTGACAGTAAATTGGCAGCAACAAGTATTGATAGAGAGGATTTTTGAAAATTTCTTCTTGAGCAATCAATTCTGCAAGTACAGAAACAAAAACTTCAGATTTGTGTTGTTGAGAGACAGTGAGACTGGTCATTGTTGGTGAATAAAATTCATTGATAAGTCTGTTTAAACCAGACAATGTTTCTTGAAGTTGAATCATATCATCTTCTTGAAGTTTCTCACCAACAATCTTTTGTGTTTCTTGGATCATCTTCTTCCACATTGTTTCTTGTTGATTGTTTTTGGTCAAGGCACCTCCAACAGAAGATCCAATTGAAAGAAGGGATCCTAATGATGATGCACCAGCACTACCAAAGGCCGCTTTAGTTGCTGAGAAAATACCAAAAGCTACTTCAGAAGCACCACCAGTTGGGACTGCTAGAACTGCGGACAGAATACCTAAGGCACTGGATGCTATATTAAGACCAAGTTGCACCTTGTTCATTACTTTTTCACGATGAGTTTCAAGATCACCAAGAGAATCTGCAGAGTAGTCACCTGCAATAGAAAACTGTTGACCTTTAGAGTTTGTATTACATGTGTTCATTTTAAATACTTTAGTAGTTAAATCTACTTCAATGCACTTTGTTGTAGATAAAACCTTGATTTGAGGAAGGGCGGTAACAAATTTCTGGTTTGGATTGGTCTTGATAGATGGATATCCGTTATTACATTGGATAACAGCAAGAGTTCCATCATCAATATTTCCATCTAAACATCTACCAGTTACATCATTGACGTAATATTGGTATGTGGTAAAATCTTTTTTGGAAAACTTCTGCAATAAATTGGAAGAATCACAGGTAACAGCCTTAACATATCTATTTGATAAATCACCAGGATCCTGAAGGCACAGATCATAAGCTGGTAACATAATTTGTTCACCTGCTTTGATGTAAAGCGGAGATAGAACTAAAACTAATAAAAATAAATGAATATATTTCATTTTACTATTGAAAAATTCAATTAGTGAAACTATCGGAAAATGAAAGAACAATATTTATATATATACCTGTTTACAACAATGAATATCTTAATTGTTATTTAAGTAATGATGAAAATACTACTCGAAATCACTCCTATTTATACTTTTCTTGAGAAGGGATTTAAATAATCCCCATTTTTAAGAAAATAAACCTCTTGACCTTTAAGTAAAAGTTGATTCAGATATTTTTGAAGTTTACAAAAAATAAATAAAACTATTGGATGGAAAACTATTTTGATTGGCGAAGTCAGCAACGGTTCATTTATTGATTGATTTACAAAATTATTAGTATATTTTATGAGTCTGAAAATCTGTTTTAAAATGTTATTTCTGTATTCTTATAACATCTAAACATTTTACCAATCCCTCATTTGTATTTTGAGACCATTTATATGGACTTCAACATCAAAATAATGTAAAAAAAAAATTAATGTTTGGATATTGAAACGACATTAAAGTTGACGTTCAATACATTATCTGAAAAAGGTAAACAAAAAACAAAAGAAACAATTAAACAACTTTGAACTCATGGGCACTGTAAACATACAATTTTTTTTTGATCTTGAGGGAATTGAGAATCGAAACGAAATAAAAATTAAAATCTGGTCAAGAACTTGAGGCGACACAATCAAATCCCAAAGTTTACTTCTAACTATGTCTCATTTTAAAGCATCCTATCAATCTAATCCTTAAAAATTACTTTGATCAATCAAAATGATCTTGTGAACAGATGCAAATGAAGTTGTTTTGTTGTAGTTGGCTCTAGGGCTGAGAAGTTCGGTAGAACACATGGATTGGACTGGGTATGAATCTGTGTAGGTTGCTGACTTCTTGGTTTACGAGTAGGATCATATGGAGATACCTTCGACCCCAGGTTATTCAACATCTCCACACAGAACTTTAATATGACACCATATCAAAGTGAACAGAAATAGTTTAGAGTTTATATATCAAAGCAGCTTGAAATTTTAATTCAAATTCAAATTAAAATTGGATAACCGTTATAATATTTAAACATCAAATATATTTTATCATGATGAAGTTGTTGTTGAATTCGCTAAAAGTTTTAGTGTTGTTATATTTGCAACATATTTCAATCTGAGAACATTGGTATTTTATTAACATGAAATTCAAACTATTGAAACATAAAAATTTTTATTAAATATATATATTTCTTTGCACATATACAATTATCATCACAATCATCAGTTGATATGATGGTTGTGAAATGGAAAGAGAAATGTCCATAGTTTGTTGGTGTTGATAGCTGAATATCATTAGACCTGTCTATGAATCTTGTATGATGTTAAAACCTTTCTGTGGAAGACCACTAAGGGCGACTCTATTGAGACTTCGATATTTGTGTCAAAAATGAATGTTATTGATATGAATGGAAAAATTAGTTTCATTATGTTGATCAAGTTTCATTGATACAGTGCAAGAACATTAATAAACTCGATAATTAATTTAATTTAATTAATACTCTGCTTTCTACATTATGATTGATTGAGATCATCTTTTGAAGTGTAGTGAAATGCTTGTTGAACTTAACAGCATTATTAATACTAACCAGTAAAAATCTTTCCATATATATCACCAATTAAACTATAGTTTTCTTTAAAATTAGTGATACCAATTACAACAACGGCAGCAACCAATGGTTAACATTCCAAGACTCACAATCGATCAAACTTAACAAAAAAACTAATAATGAAGGCAATCTTGTGATTGCGATGATCAATAAATAATCAAACTCTATAAATTCACATGTGTGTGATGTGATATAAATAAGATGCAATGAAATTTTTATTGATTAAAATAGATAAAATGAAATTTACAATATAATTTAACTATCATTTAAAATTAATATATATCTTTCGGCTTGTAGCATCTACCACATTCTCTACCATTTTACCAATGTCATATGTAGATGTAACAGATGGTTCATTACGACCATTCATGGCCTCTCTATATCCATCACCATAACCTCTATTACCTTCTCCATATGAACATATTAAATAATCAACAGGATTGTCACTTGTTGTTCTGGTAGCTCCATCACATATGAAGAGCACAACAAAATCATGCATGATTTTGTAAATAATGTTTTTACACGTCGAAATTTGCAATAAATTTATTGAATATTGTTTTATACATATCAATCATCAATGATAATGACCAAAGTGGTTTTGTTCCACCCAAATTATGCAAAAGTGAAAATCAGCATTGTATTTGTTGCTGAAAATCTCTAATTTGATCGATGACTTTGATCAGTTTCTGCCAAGACAATTGCTTCATCTCTGCCTTGGTAATAGGAAGTCCACTCAAGTCAGCAATGTCAGAGTTTCCAGTGACTTTTTGGTTGGTCTTTCTCTGTTTCTTTGTTGGTCTGTGTTCATCCTCGTCATCATGTCCATCATCCTGGTCGTGATCATCGTCGAAGCCTGAATCAACACAATAAGCGAATCGGCTTACCAAAGATTCTGAAATAGGTTTTGCAATGAATTTTTTTGTGATCAGGAGCTCAGCAATGTTAACATCGCCAGGTGATTCAAGTCTAACTGAAAATGCTTTGCGAGCTTTTCCTGCGTTTTTCAGTTTGCAATAGCCAATAAAGAATGGGTGACGACGACTTGACCAAACAAGTATCCAGCCATTGATTCCATTTGTCAAGAGGCCAAGGACACTGTGATTGGATTGGAAAGTGATGACAAGACACTCCACAAGAGCTTGAGACAAATGATCTTCGATGTTCTTCTCAGGAGTCTTCATTTCGATGAAGCAGAGGACTTCAAAAGACATGTATCCAGTGGTTAGATCGGAAGGGGCAATGACAATATCTGTTGTTCCAGAGAGTGTGGTAGAATCCTTAAATTCATGACGATAGAGTTTGTTTGTTGAGACATTGTGATACGCCAAATTATCAGGGAGTGGGTACTCCTTTTGCAGCCAATCAATGAACCGAGGGAGATTCTCTTTCTCATCGTACTGTTGATAAGATGTTTGATGTTGAAATAGTCTATCCACCAATTCATCCTTCTTGCCATCTGTTGGTTGATCGATGTCCTCCAACATCTTCTTGAGTTCGGGCAAATTCTTTCTGTTTAGCTGTGCCTTGGTAGGAGCCTGTTGCTTCTGTATCCACAAGTAAGGGTTGACTTTTTTTTTTTTTTTTTTGTTTTTTTGATTTTTTCCTTTGATCACCGCCTCGAATTTGTGTACTCTCAAATCTAAGTTTCTAGAGAGATCACCCCATATCTGCTTTGTGACATCTGAGAAGCAGATCGATTTCGCCTTGCGTTTGTTGAGGCTCTGCTGGATATTTTGGATTTCTTGAGAGAGTCTACGGTATAATATCAAAATTTCTGAAACTGGGGCTTCAGTGTACATATTGGTATTTAATGAAATCATTGTCAAAAAAGAAGATAAGAAGAATAAGAAAAACAATTGTTAGTATTGAATGCGACATCTTTGATATTGTGAAACTTACTAACTTCTGGATTAGATGACCGGATAATATCAAATTGAGATTTGTCTGGAAGTGCTGAAGAAATTGCAACATCTCCATCAGAATCTCTAATTGAGATCTGCTCATTTGAGGGCAAAGAGAATTTATGTAATATTAATTGCTTGATCTCCTCCCCAGTGGTTCCAGAATAGAAAAGGATCTTCTTATAATTCGTATCATCAGGGAATTTAACCCATATGTGCTTTTTTGTTGATGTATTGGTTGTTGTGGTAGTTGTCGTCGTTGTTGATTTATCCATTGTTGTACAAATAAATAAACAAGATATATCTTGTTGTTGCAAGAGATAAATGCGAGGTAAACGTAAGTAGAGCTGGTATGTTTGAATGAGATGTACAAATGAAGATAGAGGTCGTGAGCATAAATAATAATTGTATATGTAGATGGTGTGAGTGAATAAAAATTAAAATGATAAATACAAATAAATAAACAAAAAGGAATGTCATAAAATATTTAAGTTTTCATTTTTTTTTTGATAGTCGTTTTTTTTTGAGACCTAATCACACACGTTTACTTGAAATAGTAAAATAACTCCTCTTGAACATTCTGGTAAAAAACTATTTAGGTTCTTGTAAACTCTCACTCCCAATTTGTCTTGTTTAACCAATTTTATTAAATTTGTAGTTACTTTAATTAATTCTAATTATTTCTTGAAACGATTAACATTCCCAGATAGTTCACAATGACTTGATTTGACTTGTTTATGGTGGTCATACACATATTTTATCGATAGTTCTCATCTATTTAAACATCATTACTATTACCAGGACTATTGTTGGTATCAACATGATTTTGTTCGCTTGATACACTCATTGTCAATTGATCATTTGAAATTATATTGATGTTACTTCTAACCAACATATTGCTGTTTGATCTAGTGATATGTGATAGCTCTGAGCTATTTGATACCTCAGATGGTTGTTGTGATACGGCTGGGCTTTCGAAATCCTCATCATTAAACTGAGTCAGTTTTCCGTCACTGGTATTCTTGCCACGTGATCCAGCACTTCGGTTGTTCTTATCTCCTCTGTTGAAAACGTTTGATGTGTTGGGCCATAGAGATAAATTCTGATGAACTTTGGTAAAAATAGAATACTCAACGAAATTGTTGTAATAAAGTACAGAAGAACATATGATTGTGGTTTCATTATTAACTGACTGAGGAGATATCATCAAGCTGATCACCACAAATATTGAGAACAAACCAACGTATAATGTATTTTCTATCGGCTTACTTTCATTAAACTCTTCGATATCAACCGTTCTGATCTTCCATGAAAACCCATCACCAATTTTGTGGTAAATTAAAAATGGGTAAAATTTGTCAAATGGGAAGTTTAACTCACTTTACCACGTTTTTACAAAAGTCCTAGGACTTGGAAAGGAATACACTGTAAAATAAAGATACTTAACTTTTTCATCAACTTGTCTTTAACGTTGAATATTTTATTTTAGTCCACCAACTATAACATTTTTACAATCTTGAGCTCTATTTAAAAATAATGAAGAATCATTTGGGAATCCTCTCTCAGTTAAGAAGCTGGCATAAGCAATAAGACATCGATAGCTGAATGGATCAACTTCTAAACTTCGAAGGAAATAAGACTCGGCCTTTTCTGTTCGATCACAACGTACCAAGAATCTAGCATAGAAGAATAAAATTACAGGTCCTTTTGGATTGGCATCAATAGCTCGGAGGAAATAACGATCGGTATTTACAACAGCAGGATCATTCATAGAGAAACAAACATTAGACATATTCTTGCCCTCACTGGCACTGAATTCTAATATCTTGCACCAAGTTTGGGCACAAAGCTGCAATGTTTCCTTATTATTTGGATTTGAAATGAGAGCCAATTCAAATCTTTTTCTTGCTTTATGTAAAAGATGAAGAGCAGTAGAATGTGAAGTCTCAGCCATAGCTTTTGCATAAAAGAAGGTACCCTCTGCATTCGTGACCAGATCTGTATGTTTTACTCGTACACTAATTTTCTTCAAATCCGAATTGTTGAATGGCTTATATGGATTCCACAAAAGTTGTGTGGTATCTGCAACTTTTTCGATGGTTCTTTTTCTGAATTTCAGATGTGTCATATCGCGGAATCTTGTAAAAAGTAAATGTCGACCAAGTACAATCTTTCCAGATTTTTGACTTATTAACCGATCTTCCAAAATGTCACGTAGCTTCCAGCCATTAGGAAGAACCATTGTCGGTTTTTTACTTAAATGGCTAGTATCCATTGAGCTTGAAATATTAATATTGCTACCACTTGATCCACCATTAAAGTTGATTGTATTATTATAATTATGTTGATTGCTGTTGGTACCACCCATACTACTACTCATGCTGGTTCTGTTCTGATTATTTTGTACATTGGTGACTACAGTAGGGATCTGGTAGATATAAAACTTTGAATATAATTCTTGTGATACCGTTTGTTCCCAGAACTCTTCGGTGTTAAAGCCTGGCTTAGTAGATTCTCCAAAAACCATATTTAAAAAGTTGGTTGTCAATTGTATATATGGTGCACATAATGGTTGTTTGAAATTCTTCATTGTATCACGAAGACGTCTTCTTAAATCATTCTTTAGCACTCTAGCGATAGCTTCAATTAATAATACAAAACCTGCATCTCTGTCATCAATGACAACTAACATATGACCTATCCAACGCATATTTGATACCATGTCTATGGAATTGCTCTGGGATATGTACACCGCCACTGAGAAGATCTCCATTTTCCAAGGACTCCTTTATCAATCCTTTGAGTCTGGTAGATATTCTTGGTATTAAATCGTTCAATAATCTTTGGGTGGCTTCCTTTACTTCATTGTTATGTGCTTGTCTATCTTGGTCATGCTTTAAGAAACCAGAGAATGCATCAGAACACAGTGGTTTTGGGTGACTCTTTAAAAACTCTGGTCTAAACAACTGGAATAGATGTCCACCTTGCACAGAGAGGTCTGGATATGTAGGAGGAAATGTACGACTGAAATCAACGAGATAAAAACGGCCATCTGTTCCAATATGTCCTTCTACATCGGTTGCTGAATATACAAGCGATGGTGGCTTTTGTGTTCCACCATAGTGAGGTTTTAAATTGAGTGACTGTGAGAGTTGCTTCATCACTTCTAGTGAGGGTTCGTGAAGTGCATGAACAGTAAGTCCCATATCACTTGAGCCATACACAATTGTACTAGCATCTGGTGCTGAAGAAATAGGAAGAACACTCATAGCAATCAAACGGTAACCCATGAAATCGACCAAAGCCATCAATGGGACACAGAGACCATTAATAGGACAATTTAAAGTTGCCATACAACCTTTTAACTCCTGTCCTCCAACTTTGGCACCACCCCACTCTCCGTAGACACCGTGAGGCGATCCACCAGCAAATTTGAATAGTACATTTCTTACTATATACTTGTCGCCACCAAGATGACCACCCAGTGATTTTGGCTTGATTGTTTTTTCTTGTAAGAATCTCTCTTCAATGATAATTCTACCATAGGTCTTTACAATATGTATAAAGTCCTGAGAAATATGAAGTAGATCTGTACTGATCTCTTGTAAATTATAAAGATTGGTATCTAATGATGGAATATCACGGAACTTTAAAACAACTTCTTGGAATCTATCATTTAAGTCTGAAGAATAGATACCATCGGATTCCCATTCTGGCTCTGTTGATGACTGTAGCTCTGTGGTTGATGCAACATTTATATCATTTGATGATCTCCTAACTGATGATTGATTAGGATTTCCATTTGACATATTATTATTATTAATATTGCTGCTGCTGCCGCCGCTAATACTATTACTATGATGATGTGAACTATTTTCATCATAAGGATTAACATCTTCTTGGTCATCCGATGAGAATGGTCGATCTTGAAGATTTGTTTTGCTTGAAATCGCTTCCTCCATATCTTCAGCATCTAAATTATAACTATTATCTTCACGTCCACCACATGATGAACCAACGATTGAACCAACTATACTATCTGTATCACTATGCTCTATATTTATAGTTGGATTTGAAGCAGCAACAAATATTGCATTGGCTGATAAAGATATTCCTGTTAATACTCTAGGTTTTGATTGAGGTTGATCCATTGGTTGTACTATATTATAATTATTATTATTATTATTATCATCCTTATGAGTAATATTTTTTGTTGTATCATTATCGGCATCATCTGGATATTTATAATCATGTGAAGGTTGACCTAATATTGATTGATTGGTTCTATTTTCTTTGAGTGGGAAAGCTTTTGAAAATGTAGAGTCAGTTGGAGAGTTTGAGGTCGGTGATGAATTTAAACCAGAAATGTTTGCTATATGCTCTCCAATTAAACCGATGCTATGCTGATTGTCACTCACAGGGATGGATTGCGTTGGATTGGGAATCAAAAATGCCGAAAGTGGCACGGCTTGACCACTTCCAGTTATGGATGGTAGACTACCCGTACTATAAGAACCTGGCTGAGTCAAAGATGCAGTTACATGTTGGTGAGAGCTAATTAATGAAGAGGTTGAAGACGATTTGGTTTGATTAAGTCGACGCTCCTCTATTAGCTCCTCGACCATTGATCTTGTCCAACCTTGTTGTTGCAGTTCCTCACCAAATGCTTGATAACCATAAGCTTCGTGGAATGAACGATTTGGGTGGTCTGGGGTTCCTGTGGATTTAGGAGATTGAGATGATACAGATAGAGTTTCAAGTTGCGTTAATGGATTCTTGCGATCTGCAAGTGGTGAAGACGATTTCATCAATGATATTCCTAACATCATTGGTGAAGCATTTGCTAAACTTGATTGGTTATTTGTGGAGTGATTATTACTATTACTGGTGTTGTTTATCATAGGATTGCTATTGATTGATGATGAACTATTTCTTAATAATGTATTGTCATCAACAACGGTTGTAGAAGTTGTTGTGGTGGTGGTGGTGGTTGTAGTTGTTGTAGTTGTTGTTAATATTGGAGTAGTTGATGATGTAGTGATAATAGCAGATGTACCAGGAGTAATATTTAGTGAGTTGTTGGTGGGATGTGTTGACGAATGAGTTGAAAAGTTTGTCATTCTCAAACCATTTTGTGTTTTGGGAGGTGGTGTTGTTGGAATAGGAACTTGTAAAATTGCAGCTCTTCTCTTTATAAACTGGTCCTGGGTAGTTGGGGGAGTGAGCGGAGAAGGTACAGGTTGAACAGCAGGTATGCCACGAACAGTACTCTTATCAATTGATGTGGATGACGTAGATTTGAGTTTCTTTTTATTCTTACCGCCGGTGCTTGTTTCGGAAGTAGATAATGATAGATTAACACCGCCGCTTGAAGAGCTCATAAACTGAGTCGTGTTATTGCTGTTTCCTACTCCTACTCCGCTTATTGAACCACCAATTGATGGACCCATACTTTGCGTCATCATATTTTGGTTGTTTGAATTATTTGTCGTAGTAGATCCAGATAAACCACCAACTCCAATCATGCCACCTGACAAGCTTAGTAAACTACTTCCACTTGAATTGCTTGAACTACTACTACTGCTGCTGCTACTGAGGAGTTTCGATATCAGGCCAGATTTTTTCTTTCCTTCTTTACCTGTATTTCCATCTTTATGATCGCTCTTACTTCCTTTTTCCTTTCCGCTACCCGAAGGACTACTACCATTTCCAATGTTTTGGTCCTTACTACTGTTATTATTATTGCTACTGGTGTCGCTTTGGGCCAGTGATTTCAAAATACGTCTTGTCATTGTGGTAAATACCTCATCAATGTTCTCACTACTAAGTGAAGAGCATTCAATACCAACTTGTTTGTTCTGATTGCACCAAGCAGCCAACATTTCAGAACTAACTTGTTTATCCAAATCTGATTTGCAACCAGTGATTATGATGGGCGTTGATGGGGCAACAAAACGTTTCACATCTGAATACCATTTAGATATCGCTTTCTCAAAAGACTCTTTAGATGATACATCATAAGCTATTATAATACCCTGTACTCCTCTGATATAAACAAACATCGGATGTTAAAATTAACGTGATAAACATTTCAAAACTAACAACATACTTGTAAAATGAAGAAGTTAATTGTTGTACTTTTTCTTGGCCAAAAGTATCCCATATCTGTAGTCTCACATTCTTTCCGTTGATTTCAACGAATTTTGTTTTCTATCGATAGTAGGTCAGCAAATTAAACTATATTGGTGAAACTTTCATTTATTCATTTCATACATACAGCAAAATCTAATTTGACAGTTGGATCACTAAGAAATGTATTCTCTGTATATCTTAGAATCATTGAACTCTGTTGTTGTTGTTGTAGTTTATTATGGTTGTATTAAATATGATTAATAAATGATATATAGTTTTCTCAAAGAATGATGAATGATCATACCTTTCCAACACCATTATCACCAATGACAGAGATCTTTAAAGGTGGTTGTAGTTGCTGCTGTTTGTCGGACATATTCTATCTATCTTTTAGACTGTTGCCTGCCTACTATGTTACCTTAGCTATACAACATAAAGAAATAAACATGTAACACACTCAGTAGTCAACAATTAATTGAATCTGAATGAGCACAATAAAATCAATAATGTGATCAGCCGTTGATATAAGTCTATTATTATTATTATAATTAGTATTATTAGTCTCTAATATTATGTAAAGAGGTTGGCTAAATTTTTAGAAATATTTTTAAATTAATATTGATTTTTTATTTGTTTTGCAAGCAACAATCATTTGAAACTTTTCACTCAAAAAAACATCAAAAATTTAAAAAATAAAAAAATAATAAATAATCAAAAACTGATCAATAAAACTCTATTATTATAATAAGGTTTGAGTGTCAACTTTGACTTCATAAACAACATCAGTCATCGATCGACCACAACATTTGATATTTGATTGCCATAATATGTTTATTATCGAGGATATGTCAAATGATTTGTTTGACAAATGGTTGTATGTGGATTAATGTTTGAAATGGATATAGGAGGTAGCTCCAATCGGTGACAACTGGAGCCAATGATAAAGGAAAAAATAGATGAGTTTTCACCAAAAAAAAATAAAATAAATTATTGATCGACCTAGTAATGGTTTAGTAGTTTTGTGGGTTGAGTTATAATGGTTGGTGGTTGTAGCTATTACATAGACTCAAGTCTCTTTACAATCTCTTGGAAAGATGGTCTTTGTGATGGATCCTCTGACCAACTAAAAACAAAATTGATAATATTTATGTTGTTAGATTCATTGTTCGATAAAATTGCACAGTTAATAAATGCTATTTACCATTCAGTTATTAATCTGGTTAGTGGCGCGGATACGTGAGGCGGGACGATCGGACGAAGTTTATGCTGACCTACCGATATAACAATTTGGAATGTCGGCATACCTTGGTATGGATCCTCCCTGGTGACAAGTTCCCATAATACAATTGCATAAGAGAAAATGTCAGCCTTTTCAGTATATGGATCGTTTCTTAGTACTTCAGGTGCAGTCCAGCATGGAGTACCAACAGGTGTCATCGTTGTCTTTTTATCAAGGTGCTGTTTGAAACGAGTGGAAAGTCCAAAATCGGAAATCTTTACTCTGAAATGTTCGTCGACCAACAAGTTATGCGATTTGAGATCACGATGGATAATGATGGGATCACAACAATGAAGATAGTTCATACCTTTTGCAATGTCAAGTGCAATCGATTTCATACGTGGCCAATCTAACATTATCGATTGGTCATGAAGTATGCGGTAGAGCGAGCCACGCGACATCCATTCCATTACAATTAATACTTCGGGTGGGTTATTACAAGTACCAAGGAATTGACAGACATTGGGGTGACGTAGTTGTGACATAATGGCTGCTTCCTGTGCTAACTCTGTTAAAAATTCTTCGTCATCATCGGAGAGAAGCTTTGCTTTCTTGATGGCCACTGTAATACCACGCCATGTACCAGTGAATACTTCTGCACAACTTCCACGACCGATTCTATTCTGAATCACAATCTCACTCATTTCGATTGGTTTGATTTCAAACAGAGTTTTGTAGTCTGCAGTGTTGAATATGAATGGCTGTTGACCAGAGTCACCATTGATGTTACCATCGCCAACTTGTTGATATCCACGTCGTCTTTGCCATCGCTGAACAGCAAAGTAAACGACAACTCCAGTTAGAAATACAGCTGCAATACCTGCTCCAATAGCAATTAAAATGACTTTATCAAATTTATTGTTACTGAGTGGTTGAGATGGGACTATCAAAATCAAATAAATTAGATTAAATTGGCTTTTGTCAATAGCTAAAGTGTTTACTTACAATAATAATAACTAAAGTTGTTGAGGGGATTTGGATATGAAAATGTATCACCTGCATTAAAGCTAATTTGTACGGTGACGTTGTAGAAACCTTTGATTGTTTCGGACAGGGCAGGAGTTGTACAAGAGATCATTGTTTCATTTACATAGGTTGCTGGAGAAATTACACTTCCAAAACGACACACAGGATTACCAGGTTTTACAAACTGTGTACCACTAATATAGACAAGCGTTCCACCAGTATCAGGACCCATCGAGGGTGAGAGCGATACAATACGATAGCTTGCGGGTCCATAGAAAAATGTTAATGCGACGGTTGAAAAGCAAGACCTAGGTTGTATTGTGGTATTCTGAAACTGAATATTGTTCATCGCACCATAGTAGTAGGTTTGGGGTCCATTTGCAAATGTAGTCACATAAACATCTGATCCAGATACACAGTTAGGACAGTCGCTTGTTGAGTTTCTTTTGGGTAGCGCAAAAAGAATTAAAAGTGAACCTAAATTTAAAAAAGATGATTGAAGAGTTTTGTTGGTATGCAAACATGTTAAATTGAAAACCTCTAGATAGCTACCATCTAATGATATGACGTATGAAGAATCATTTGAGTTGAAATGTCCAAACACCTGAAATAGAATTTTACGAATGACCAATGAATCACTTGGTGGAAAAGGGTCTTGGAATTGGATCATTCCATCATTCCAATTGGTTGCATCATTGCTACATGTATAGTTTTGAAGCCATAGTTCATTCTTATCAGAACAACTGGCACATACTTGCTGTCCACCAGAGAAATTTAAGGTTAACAGTACATTTTGTAATGGAGGTATGTTGCCGGAACCTCCTCCTCCATTAATCTCACCGCTACTGCTGCTACTGCTCGAAATGTCATTAATCTGGTTTTTAATATCTCTATAGTGATGCTCCAAGTGTTGTTGCTCGATTTCTTTGTGCAACCTCAGTAATCTGTCATTATATATTAACCTCTTTTTATTCTTGAAATCATCTAATTCACAATCGGTCTGTTGTTTATATTTTGTTTCTACATTACTATCTTCATTATTATTATTATTATTATTATTATTATTATTATTATTATTTTGGTGGTAGTTGTTGTTGTTGTTGACGTCTGTACAAAGTTTTGGTGATGTTTTTTGTTGATTTATAAGATTATAATTATTATTATTATTATTTGTGGTGAGTAGGCCTTGGTCAATTATTTTATTGTTGTTGTAACTCTCTATACTATTATCTTTATTTGCAAATGCAAGACTATTACCAAGAATCATAACGCAAAATATTACAACTACAAATGATGCATAGATTCGTGTTGGTAGTTTTACAATCAAAGAGTTTGCTCTCGACTCTCCTCTATCACATTCTCCCCTCCGCAACGCTGACAGGGAATGCATTATGATAACTCGATATATGCTATGCTATTGCATATATCAATAAATAAATTGTTGGCAAATCAGTAAACTGAGTTGAACTAGGTCACCAAAGACTACGACAACACTGCTTCTGATCTGAAAAGTTGTAAAATGAATAGATAGTAGATTGATAACTATTCAATAGATTCTCCTTCTTTAAAATAATAGAACTCTAAAATACTATATAGTTTGTGGACTTGGTGGTGTGGGTGAATATGTTGTTATTGTATGCAGAGAGTCGGTGTTGGTGTTATTGTTGGTTGTTGCTGTTGTTGCTATTATTGGTTGTAATAGGTAGTTGTTTAATAAGACAATTGTTATGTGATGATGATCTAATAAACAAAGCACGTTGACATAATACACAAAAGCTAAAGCTTAAGTTGTGTGAGTTATTTTTTTTAAAATTTTTTGAAATGGAATTTTTCTTTGCAAACTAAGGCAAAAAAAAAAACAAACAAGACTGGGAAGCTCTTTGACAAGAAGATTTTTAGTTTCTTTTTTTTTTCAAATTTTTATTCAGCGTTTTCAAAAAACCATTGGATTTTGCATCGTATCAATCTTTGTGTTGTCCTGAGGATGTCTGCATTTAACATGGTTAATTTAATAAGATATAAAATATTCGATTGAATAATCGTTTCTGTTGGATAGGTGCCCTAGTCGATTTAATCTCATCTTGTTTGTTCTAAAGCTATTTGCAAATTGAAGTTCTCTCGCTAGTAATCTTAAACTTCTTTATTTCTATATTGAAAGTAACAATTGAATTAGAATAAACTGCTGCAACTGATTGATTTATTATAGCTTTTGAACAAAACATTCAACGAAATAAAGTGCAATAATTATATCTATAGTGTTATTGTTATTAATATATGATTATTTATTCTTCTAAATTGATTGATGATTTAAATCTGCCATATAGAAGAACTTTCAGTTCTTTATGTGCCTCAGCGATTTCTTCAAGTTCTGTGTTTATCTTTTCAATATCTGATTCCAATTGGTTTATATATTTCTCTAATAGTTCTTCAGTCTCATCTTTTGGAGTCTCCATGTAAGCCTCACCCATTAAGTATTTATATTTTGATATCTTCATCTTCTGCTAAAAATATATCGTCTTGAGCATCTTTTGCTTTTTCTAAATCTTCCTAGAGGTTATTATTAAAGGCAAAGTAAGTATACCATAAGAGGATCGAACAAAGGTAGGACATACTTCATAAAATTTTCTTTGTCTAAGCAATTCATGCTTTCTGTTATTGAGACGACCGAATGTGTTGATCATCTTTTGATCTTCATGTGTGACAGAGGTTTCAACCTCATCCTGTTTATCAAGCTATAACGTATAGAGCGAGTAAGTATGAGCTGTCTGTAGGCATCTTCAATCGATGTCGTTTAATTAATACACACCATAATCTTTGATGTCATTTTGTGCTTTATTTAAATGTCAAAGTGGTTCAAAACTCCTTACTTTTGTATCTCTACTGACTAGCTATGGATGTGATTTCAAAATTTTTAATTTTATAAAATGAAGTATTTTTAAATTTTAATGTATTCATTCTGAATGTCAACATCACAAAATATAAGATTGGCTTCTGGTTCATCACCACAAAGCATGGCAACGACCACCACCACCACTGGAGCAGCCAATGCCAGTCACTTTGATGTCTCACAATGGGAGAAGAAGAGTAAGCTGACTATAGATCAAACATTGATTCTAAACAATCTACAAACATTTATAGTTTCTGAGAGACCTTTACCCCTGAAGGTAAACTATCACCAAAAATCAAAAAGATAATAGCTGCTTATGATTCGCTAATGTTTTGTGTAAAGTTACAACAAAAACAGAGTGGTTTAAATGTCCAGCAAACGGTAGATGATGACAGTGTCGATAATAATGTGACCATTCCTATATCAACGGCTACACATACACAGTTACCTGAAAAACCAATTGATAGTCTTGGTGATTTCTATGATTGGCTAAAGGTGATAGAAAAAACATCGACTCACTTGCACCAGTATGAATGGTTTTTAGAGACCATTGTGAGCTATGGTCAGGGTACAGATGAATTGCAAGCACAGGTCCAGGATTGTGAAACATTGATCAACAGTATTCAAACCGACTACCTGACTCTCACCAAAAAGACATCTCAACTTCATGACTCCTGTGAGAAGTTCTTTAAAGAAGAAGTAATTACTAACTTTGATTTGATTATTGATTCCTGACCTAACATTCTATTTAATTTAGCTAAGATTAAGATATATTGTCCAAACCATTCACGAGAAACTGAAATACTACTTGGAGTTGGAGCAAAGTACCAAGAAATTCAATAGTTCAAATTTTACTGTAACAGATCCAAACTTCATGTCCAGTCTGGAAACACTGGAAGATTGTATTCAATTTATGAAAAAGAATGTAACTATCATTGATTACCTATGTTCCATCATATTTATATATTAATCAGTTGTTCCAGATTAATTTCCAGGGTACCTCTAAATATATTTTACAATATACATTGCTATTCCAGCGAGCATTGGGTTTGATTAAAGATTATATTTCAGCATCACTTAAGATCATTACCAAAGAGATCCTTACATCAATGAAAGATATCGACAGTGACTTTCAGATTTCAAACATTAAATTTCGTGCATTTGCACCAAAACTTAGACCATTGTGTTTGGAGCTGGAGAAGCGTGCCGTTGGTCAATATACCTCCTATATTAAAGATTGTCACTCGATCTACTTTAAGAATAGGAAGTTGATCCTCACCCCTATTATAACACTGAAGCTCCAACAACTTACAAAATCGATGTATGACTCAACTAATAGCATCAATAGTGCCAATGTTCCATCACTTGTACAAAACCTTTGCATCTACATGGTACAGATATTTGAAAATGAGTATCAAATATATATTGATTTCTTTGATAAACAGACTGCCAATTTCAAGTAAGTAAAACTGAATACCTAATGACCATAGAACTTCTTCATTCTAATCACTACTTTACTCTAGTGAGCTATTAGATGAATATGCCCAACAGTTGTACGATACTATTAGACCCATATATCTACATATTCATTCATTTGAAGAACTTTGTAATTTGGCTCACTTAATTAGAAATGAAATCTTGGATGATATTATTGAACAATCTACACGATACAGCAATGGACTACGATTGGCTGTACAACGAATGCTTCAAGATATTCAAGAGAGATTGCTTTTCCTAATCCAAACATATATACGCGATGAGATTAGAACATTCCATCCTTCGCCAGCAGATATTGATTATCCCAACAATATGCATAAGCTGGCATCATCAGGCAATACCACTCCAAAATCAATGTATTCGTCATGGTACCCAACACTCGAGAAAACATTAACATGTCTATCGAAACTATACCTGGTTGTAGATACCAAGATTTTTGAAGGTCTTGCACAGGAGGCTGTTGAAGCATGTACATATACTCTCATCAAAGCAAGTTCACTCATAGCCACTAAGCAAGTGAGTATATTATACAAAATCAATCACTTTGTATCGTATGTAAACTAATTCATTCTCTTAAAAACTATTCCAGGACAATCCTTTTGCAATTACAGACTCTCAACTATTTCTTATTAAATATTTTATTATCTTGCGTGAACAAATCACACCATTCGATATTAACTTTGTAATCATTGAGAAGATTGTCGATTTCCCAAATTTAAAACGTATGTTAGTGTTCTTCATCCAAATTGGAAACCTATCGTTAATTGTTTTTTTAGACGCATTATCTAGTTTGTATAATTATGGATCTTTGTTTGCACTCTCGACCAACAATCCCATTTATAATGTTATAACCTCTGCTGCCAATCCTAGAGTGACAAATACAAGCATAGATTCTAAAAAAAGTAAATTGCGTTTCATTAATGACTGGATACATTCCGCTAACATATCCATCTATTATTTAGGATTTAGAAAAAGAATTAAAACTAGTGATAGAATCGTTTATACTTTCAACATCCAACCATACCATTGATCCACTTTTAACAGTTTTAACAAAGATCTCTGTCTACTTGAACCAATCCAGTCGGGAAAATTCAAATGTTGTCAACTCTACCTTATCCCAGCAACCGTTTGCTGAGCCAAGTAAGTAACTCATTATAATGTATATATACAAAGATATAAAATTGACCTATTTCACACATTAGTGAGAATAAATGAAATCATCAAAGAAGTTGTCAAGAGAATTGAGACATATCTTCCAGAGATCATTGCTAGAATGAAGCTTTATCTCTCAGCTATGACACAAAATCTGTTGATGAAGCCAATCCGCACTAATATTGCAGATGGTTTTGACCAGATCACACAATATGCCAAAAGATATTTCAGTGAAGATCAGATCAAAAAGTATGCAATTGTTGTCATCTGACGACTTGAAACTCTTACTCGATAGAGTGATTCCAATTCAACTTTCCATAAAGACATCGACCAGTAGTGCATCACTATCACGCTCACCATCCAACTCAAATTTTAGCAACATTCCCCCAAACCGCTGAAAACAACTAAGAAAAGTTTGAAATTATGATAAAACAGTTTTATTCCCCACAACAATGATCTAAACAATTTTTTGTTTATTTGAAATCCTTTTAAAACCTGCAAATTATAATTTTAATTTGATTGCCCACAATCATTTTTTGATAACTTTCAAGTTGATTAGTTTGTTGTTGGCTTTTTACAATATTCCATTATATTTGATTTGAATATTATATTTATTATATTTGCAATTATATTACTTTTCATCTTAAAATAATATTATCAAAGTATTGTAGCTATTTATTATCATGAGTATTCTACAAAAGATTAAGAATACCATTTCAGGTGGTCCTTCAAAGTCTGATTCCAATTTTGAGAACAGCAGGAAGGAGTTCAAATATGTTGCAGAATATATTGTAGCCATTCATACTTCTCTAAATAAGCGTGTTAAAAACTTAAGGAGTAGCTATCAGTTTGAAATTGTTCACTTTGATCGTCATATGACTAATAAATTCATTGTTGTTTAGAAACATTCTTGCATATTGATTGTGTTGGCAAGACTATTACAAAATATTATCATAACGACCATCCCCTCGCTGCAAATTGTGTGGAAACAAACAAATTAATTGAAATATCATTCAACAATTGGAATGTATGTACTGCTTGATATGCCATAGTATGATTCTTGTTACTTATCTTCTTTTGGTTTATTTAGGAATCTAATCAACAAAACTATGAAACCATTGGTAGAACCGTTGCCCGGATCAAATCAATAAAAAGACTCTATTGCGACAAGAGACCAATATTTAATGGATTTGGAGAACTCTGATTCCAAACTAAAGAGCTTGCGCGAGAAGCCTCCAAAAGACCCTTCAAAGCTACCCGCTGAGGAGAACAACAACAAACTAAAGAAACATTCATACATACAAAAGAACCAGAGTGTTATGCAAGAAATATATCAATTCTTTGAGGAGAAAAACGATATTTTCGACAGGCCACTCATGTCAATCCAGGAATCACTCTCTGTACTCTTCAATAACATTTATAAGAATCTTTATGAGTGCTCTGAAGTTTTGAATAATCCACCTCCCTATAACAACCCAATTGCAAACTATATGTCTGGAGTTCAGACTAGTTTATCTGCATTGGAAATTGATGGAGCATCTACTCAATCTAATGGAAACAATGCTTATCAACCATATCAGCCAAATCCTACACCAATTCAATCTCAAAATAGAATGTCACCACCAATGCAACAACCAGTGCAACAACAACAACAACAACAAAATGATATATCACCTTCTCTTCCAGGACCACCTGTTGATTTAGAAAAGCCATATGGTCCCTTTACAAAGAAAAAGTTATTGGTACATAATGAAGTATTATTCCCAGACAGTGTTCAACAATCATATCAACCTCCTCCATCACAACCTGTAACTCTAAAATCCACACCAAAGAGTAATAGTTTTAATAATTCTCTACACACTCCAGTTCAGCCTAATCCTAGCAGTAATCAGGTTGCTAAAAGTGGAAGTTATTTAAGACCATCCCAACCAACACCAAGCTCCACTGTACAACCTACACAGCAACCGACTAATCAGTCGACACAATCATCAGGAGTATTGCCATCACAGATCAACAAAAATGTTGTTAAGCCTATGGGAATTAGTCCGAAGCCAGCTGCATCTACTTCAGCCCCTAATCAAACAGTACCTCCACAGCCAACTTCAAGTCGACCAAAGAGTGTTATCCAACAACAACAACCACCAATTAGACAACCAATTCAACAACAACCCCCAAAGCCTATGAACCCACAACAACCAACAGCAACCAAGCCATCAGTAAATCTAAATTCTCTAGCAGCATCAGGAAGTAGATCGAATAGTCGAACCAATTTGGTACCTTCTGCCAATTTTGCAAAACATCGTGAGTTATTTGGCCCTCACAAAAAGTTTAAATTGGTACCAAGCTTTGCTCGCTCCGTTATTGGTACCTACGACTTTAGTTATGCGGCACCAAATCTCCAGCCCAATGTTTGGTCTGTCACAATGCCAGCACCACCTACAGCAATGAATCAAAGTGTCAGAAGCTCGGGTTTGGAAATATATGATTTTAATCAAAATTGGTTGACAAATGGTGAACTTTTGACCACTGATTATCATTATGTATTCCGAGCAATCGTTCCCTCAAATATTATGCCTCCCCAAGATACTGGAAGATTAAGAGGTCGTTTTATTATCGAGGCAGATCTTTATAAGATCGATATGGTGGAATGTGATCAATGGGAAAATGTAGAACCACTCTCAGCCGAGGAGTTCAGTTTCTATACTCGTTCTTCCAAAAACTATACACTGGATGACCCAGTGTTCGTCGACTTTGTCAATAAGAATAACTTGATCATTCAACAATCGAATGGAGCAGAGGCTGAAACACCTCTTTGCTTTGCTTATCGCGTCAATTTGTTCATTCATGAACACTTTAAATATAATAACGAAGATTTTGGTTGGAAGCCTATATGCACTACCATTCAAATCGGAAAAGGTGACTGTGGTTGTTTGGCTATGCTATACAACGCCATTTTAAGAAAATCAGGCATTCCCGCACGCTCGATCGTCGGACGTGGCGCTGATTTCTCCTCCGGAGACGGAGTTGGTCCACATTGTAAGTCTGAGGTCTGGATTGACAACATAGGATGGATGCCAGTTGATGTAACATTGAACCTCAACATACCAGATCCAACCACCAAATACTTTGGACATGATAGTGGTGAGCTATTAGTTTTCCACATGGACGAAGTGCACAATATTGATGTAGGTGTGTCATCAATGACACACGAAATAGCCTGTCTCTGGCAAACCCCACTCTACTATGCAAGTGGCCCTGGTAACTTTGAAGGTGCCAAAAAAACTGATCAGTGGACTGTAAAACCTATTTCAAATTAACCAATATAATAAATGAATTTTAATCTGATTGTAATTTGTTTTTTTTTTTAAATTAAAATTTACAATAATTATAACTGAAATGAATGGGGTTATAACCTGGAAAAAGCAGCTGCTTTATAATTTATATCACGCAAATGACTTTATTTTTTTAAACAGTTATTGTACAATAAACTAGTAATAGTAATATTATCTAAAGATGTCTTTTTCAAACTTTACAAATAAGGTATGATTAGTGAATATCATTTTGTAAATGTTCAATTCATTTATTTATTTATTTTTTACATCATTTTAGATGAGGAGAGCCTTAGGAGGTGGTCCAAGTAGAGATGCAGATCAATCATTCGAACAGGCGAGAAAGGAATTCAAACATGAATCAGAACATGTTACTACCATTGTCGAAGCATTAAAGAGACGTGATAAGAATTTAGCAAGTAAATATCAATTCATTATTTAAAATTAAACCCAAGCCACTGTTATATTCTAATATTGTGTATATAGAGTTGTTTTTGGATCCTGAAAGTTTAAATAAGAAATTAACCAAGCATTTATCTGATGACCACCCATTGCATCAGTACAGTCATCAAATTGGTGCTCAGATTGAGAATGTTTACAACGAATGGGTTGACAGCAACAAACAACACACTGAAAGTGTTAATAGATGCATGAACATGATCAAAAGTATCCGTGACTCTATCACAGCCAGAGATAATTTGTTACTGTCAGTGGAGCAATCTGATCAACGTATTAAACAGTTGAGAGAAAAGACTTCTTCAGATTTCAATAAGCTGAACGCTGAAGAACAAACCAATCGCGCAAAGAAACAGGCATACTTGACCAAAAACTATAATACATTGCTCGATATTCATCGTTTCTTTGAGGAAAAGATAACTCTGTTTGATGATGCTTTAATGCGAATCCAACTCTCACAAACCGCACTCTTTCATAGTTTGTATCAAACCTTTGCAAACTGTGATGGACAGCTTTCTCGACCACCTCCCACTTTTAATCCAATCACCACTCTCTTACCGGAAGGACCCCCAAATACCGAAGATATTCAAGCTGGACCGGAATACTCAGTGAAGAATGCTGTAGCTTCTCCAACTAATAATACACAAAATGGTCAACCTCAAAGACCAGCTCGACTAAATAACAACCTATATAACAACAATGCACATCGCCCATCTCCACCACCACCTCCATCTGCTCCTACAGGACCATCGACCTATTCGCCTCAACCATACCAACCACAATATCAGGCTCCACAACCACAATATCAGCCACCTCCACAACAGCAGTATCAACCACAACAACACTATCAGCCACCTCCACAACAATACCAGGCTCCACAGCAGCAATACCAACCACCACAGCAATATCAACCACCACAACCACAATACCAATCTCCGCCACAACAATACCAACCACCACCTCCACCTAGACCTGTTTCCCTTAAAAATGTTCCACCTTCAATTCATAATATAGATATTGATAGTTCACACCAACAAATGTACCCTAATCCAAGTTCACCACCTTCTCCTCCAGTAGGTCAATACCAACCACCAAGACCAATGGTTTCTCCACCCAATAACCAATCCAAACCACCAACTCAATATCAACCCCCACAACCAGCCAACAATCAATATCAACCTCCACAACCTTTTACAGGTCAGAGACCTCCATTCAAGTGAAACTATTTATTATTTGTACCTAATCAATTGAAAATAAACATCTCTGCCAAAATCGCTCATTGTAATAGTTACACTGGTGTACAACCTTGAGTGTGTCACCGATCCCCCAAAATGAACACAAAATAATACACCGATTTTTGATTTGATCAAATTTTTTTAAAATTAAAATGTTTAAAAATATCTACCCTTTTGTTTTTTTGATCATTATTCAGGAGTGTTTTATAAATAACTCAACTATTAATATCTTTACTTAGATAATTGATAGATATATATATTACATATTAATCTTTATTTATTCTAATAGTTCGAGAAAATATTGTACCTAAGCATCAACAAACAACTAATTAATGTAATATTAATAATATATCTTTATATAAATGTATATTAGTAATAGCTATCTAAATCGATAACATTTATTTTTTTTATTATTCTAACAACAACAACAACAGTCTATCATATCATATCAACATATTAAACATGTTTAATAGAAATACATTTTTAAAATATAAACAAGTGTGATAGATATTTATTAAGGGGTGTGTTGGTTGTGGTGTGTTATCTGTGTTTACAATTTCAACACACAGCACTAAGAAGAATAGATAGATTGATAAGTTTTGGTTGGTTGGTTGGTTAATGGAGTGTTGTTAATGTTTACTGAAACTTGAAATAAAATAAAAACTAATAACAAATTAAAAAGATATCATTCAACTTATACCATATTCTATAAAACATCAAAACAACCAACAATAACAACAATATCTTGACTAATATTAGTAAAAAAATAGATTTAATATAATAGATATTTACTATTTTACACTCTGGTATACCATTTTTTCTGATAATCGATAATTTAATATTATTATCATCATCACAGAGTAGACATCCACATCATAAAGTAAATATAATACATCAAATGCGCATTGTTAAAAATATTCAGAGTCCAATCTTATCCGAATGTACATATTTAGTAAACTTTTATCTTTATTAGTCCAATATTTTCAATTTACACTTTCAATTCACAACATCATGCTAAGTTATTGGGACAACTATTTCCAACCATCTCTATTATCATCATCATCATCATACATCACCATCACCATTATCATCATCATCATCATGATCATTATATCATGATCAATGTTAACATTATTACCAGCATTAAATACAAAAAATATTTAACTGCAGTTTTTTGTTTGGATAATATTTAAATCAACGATTAAATAAGAATATAAAGCAATAATTTATTTTTTAAATGAATCATCCTTGTATTATTAATTAAACTCTATATTTATATCTAACAAACTAAAATATTTATAATTTAAAAATGATGTATAAATCACCTTTTACTAACTCTTCTTTATCATCCAATGAAAAACAAAAACAACAACAAAAACAACAACAACAATATGATTCCAAAAATAATAATAGTAGTTTTGGTATAAGCAGTGGAAATTCTCTTGTCCAAAAAAGTAAATCTTATAGCCCACACCAAATTGAAATTAACAATAATTCATTTGAATATAATAGTATCAGATCATCAAACAGTTTTTGGTGGTGCCTTCAGCAATTATTCAACATCCAATATCAATCAAAATCAGCCCAATAAGAACTTATTGACCAACAACAATACCAACAATTCAGCCTACAATACCGACAGTATTAGGAGCAACTCTAGTGTAACCAGTGTAGAGAGCAACAACAATAGTTCAAAAAATTACTCCAATCACTTCCAATTGACAAAACAATTTTTTATTGACCAATATTGTCAAGACACAACATCATCCAACAACCAACAAAAATCTTCTCAACAAACAACCAATCAAACTAACAAGAACTCAATCACCTTCACCATCCACAGCAGTACTTGACAAAAGAAGAGATTGAGTTATTAGAGGAATTGCAATACTACGAATATACCAATTTTTACGATCATTATACTGACGTTGACGGAGCAGCAGAATACTACGAAGAACTGGAAGAAGAGGATATGGATCCATTGAAGTTCCAAAAATTGCCAAAAAAGATGTTGCATTGATCAATGCAAACGCTGAAGAGGGAAGTGTGCATACTTTCTCAGAAGAGGAAAAAGTTGCCTATTCAAAGTTCATCTCTGAAAGACTAAGTAGTCAACAAGCAACTCTCTCTTCTTATATTCCAATTGATCCATCTTCAAATATGTTATTTACAGTTTGCAATGATGGTGTTCTATTAAAGTAAGTTTCATCATTCTAAAGTAAATTCATTTTAAATTCAGTTTACTAATCATCATTCAATAGTAAATTGATGGAGTCCCTATTTCCCAATCAAGTTGATCTCAAAGGATTGGTTATCAAGTTAAAGATGAATCCATTTGAACAAATTGGAAATCAAAATATAGTTATCAAGAATGCTACCAAAGTTGGATGTGTCATTGTAAACATTGGTGCACAGGATTTGGTCAATGCTACTCCATACTTGGTATTAGGTATTATCTGGCAGATTATCAAGGCAGGTCTCTTAGCAATGGTCAATCAAAATGCAAATGATGAAATCTTGGATATGCTCTTTGAAGAGGAAGAAGAAAACATGATAAACGAGGGTGAGCACCACCCAGCCAAAGAAGAACACTCTGCAGAGCAGATCCTTTTGCGTTGGGTAAATTACCACTTAGAAAAAGCTGGCTGTGAGCGTAGAATTACCAATTTCAGTGAGGACATTCAAGATTCAATCATTTATGCAAATTTGTTTTCTCAACTGGTGCCAATTGAATTCGCAACCCTAGTTGAGCGTGCTCAAAATGAATCAAATCTCTTTGTTAGAGCAGAGTTCATCACCGAAGCATGTGACAAGCTTGGTGTAAAATGCTTCTTGGCACCATCCGACATTGCGCTTGGACATCCAAAGTTGAATCTTGCCTTAGTTGCATCTCTTTTTAATTCAGAAGCTGCCATTGCCGACATGAGACAAAAGCTAGAAATAGAAAGAGCTGAGCGTGAACGTTTGGAGCGTGAACGTGTCGAGCGTGACCGTATCGAGGGTGAGCGCAGAGAACTCGAGAAATTGGAACGAGAGCGTTTAGAGAGAGAAAAACAAGAGATGGAAGCAATCGAGCGTGAAAGACAAGAGCGTGAGCGTATCGAGAGAGAACGCCAAGATAAGGAGAGAGCTGAGCGTGAAAAGATAGAGCGTGAGCGTATTGAAAAAGAACGTTTGGAGAGAGAGCTTGCTGAGCGTGAGCGTATCGAAAGAGAACGTATCGAGTGTGAGCGTATGGAAAAAGAGTTGGCTGAGCGTGAACGTGTTGAGCGTGAGAAACGTGAACGTGAAGCAAACGAAATGGAGCGTCTAGAAAACCTTAAGGAGTATCGTATAGCCAGTAGAATTCAAAAAACACTTGCTGAAACACCTTCAACCTTTGAAAATATGGGTAAACTTGTTGGTGATATTACTGAGTTAAAGAGAAACCTCGTTGGTGAAATTCGTAACACCAGAAACCTTCAATCAGAGTTGAGAAGATTGACCAAATCGATTGACCGTGTTCTGGAGAATAAGAAAGAAGGAAAGAAACTAAAGAAATTGAAAAAGAAGATCAAGCCTGTCAAAGGTGCTCCCAGTGGTCTAAATCCAATCAAGATGCGCAACTACCAGAGCTTATTCTACTATATTCAAAATCAACCACATGTCATGGGAAAAATCTGGTATCTCTTGAGCACCAGCCAGATCTCAAAGACCTGTCAAAAACCTATTCCTCTCTCTCTATCCCTATGAAGTATCTCCAAGAGAAGAAGATTTGTTCTTGAAATCCCTTTCTTTTGCACTGGAATATCAGATGGCATCTTCTGGTTCTTTGACAGAGTTTATGGCATCCGAGTCCGTACCTTTGAACTTGCTCTTTGACTATTTTAGAAAGAAAGGTTTAAAGTATCTCCAAGAAATCATCACACCAGGTATCCTAAAGATTTTGAACCAACCAGAACTCGATCTCAATTTCGACCCTGTTTGGATCAATAAGCAATTGCAACGTGATAAAGAGTTAAAGGAAGGAAAGAAATCAGACCGTACTGCAAAGACTTTTGATCAATGTCTAGCAGATCCACAAGTTGCCTCACTTCATCAGTCACGAATCTCACAACTCTTAGAGTATGGTGGTGATTTCCTTGATCGTATCATTAAGACTATTGACGAAATTCCAGTTCAACTTCGTTTCCTGTGTCGTGAGATTTCTGAGAAAGCCATTTGCAACTTTGCAAAGGACACTGGAGACACAGAACTTCAAGTTACCTACTACTTCTTGATCTATCGTTTCATCACCTCAATCATCGCCTCTCCTGATCTTTTTGAACGAATTGGTACTATTGTCTCATCCATTGATCTCACATCAATCACGTATGAATCTTTCATTGGTTTCCAGATTACTTCAATCAGCATTCTCAAACAAGGCTTGGCTTCACCCATATGCTACTCCTAAAATTGCTGCATGGGTCGAATCACAAAATAGTTTGGCTAAGAAATTCTTGGATGCTGTTCCCAATGTGCCTGATCTCGATGAATTAATTCACTATAATGAGTACAACCAAGTGATGGCCGAGAATAACATTAGCTTCTGTACAGTCATTAATATATCAGAGGTGATCTGGTTGCATGAGACAATCCTAGATTTTTACTACGATTTGGTGGATGTAGGTACACTTTCCTATGATCAACAGAAACTCCAAGAAATAGCCAAAAAGAACTATTCTATGTCCGAAAAGCGTAGATATAAAATTGGCTCACCAAAGCAACATGTGAATGGTCATTCCGATTGGTGGCTCCAATCGTTGTTAGATCAGCTGGAATCACCAATTCTCTTGCCCGAACAAGGTGATCGTTCCATTCAATTGACATTCATTAATAACCATGAAAATGAAACTGTAATGCCACCCGACTTATTCAAGGAAGCAAAGCTTTGGATGATTGAAATATTATCAAAGACACCCACACCAAAGAAAGATGCCAACTCAATCAAAATTCTTTTGGATGCTATCCAATATTGTAAATCTGGTAATAACAACGCTGACAACATGGCTTTGATTGCCAAATGTGACCAATTGATCGAAAGATTAAAGTCATTCCGTCAAGAGCTTGTTACTAGTGAGCCAGAGGTTTACGATATTTTCTTGTTGGAGGTCGAAAAAGAGTTACAATCTATCTTGAGAAAGAACAAGTTAATGAGATCTGAGTTGGACCGTCTCTACAACCTTCTAAAGAAAGTAAGAATCGAAACATCTCCACTTGAGAATTTAGTTAAATTCCAAAACGAACAGCTCTCCAAAGCCATCGCCAAGAAAGAACTCAGAAGCCAACAAGCCAACTTCAACTCAAAGGAGAAACCAATCAAACAAACCCTCTCTGATCTTGTCAAGAAAGGCATGGTTTTACAGTGTGACCTTCCAGAGTCGGCTCACAGCAAGACCAATGTTTACATTAAACAATTGGGTGGTGGTATATTTGAGATCGAGGCCAAATTTGGTTTAATTTCAAAGACTGTTACATTGGAATTAGATCAGCTCCTAGAGTACAGTAAGAATCATATTGAAGAGTATCCACTTGAAGGCATTACACTCCACGTCAACATAACAGTACATGTTCTAATGAAATTATTTAATTTATCTTAAACATTACAAAATGAAACATATTATAATTTATTTAATTAAATAAATATCAAGTCGTATAAATGATTATCATTTAAATAAGTTGTTGAATCTTGATCTTAAAGTAGAAAAGTCATCGATAGCAGGTCTAACGTCCAAATAGATACCTATTGGTTTGTTAGTCTCTGGATCAACTTTACCTTCATAAAAATCGATAATATATCTAACCTGCTTTCCACATCTATCTACAGTCCAATCATGACGATCGAATGGTAATTTATATCCTATTAAGTTTAAGAATCTTGCTTTTGGACTGAAATCTTTTGCTCTACCTCTGAATTTAACTAATTTTACATCACAACATTCGCTTTAAAATAAATAATGATATTAGAATGATTTGATATATCTGTTAGATTAATGATGATGTCGATTATACTCTTTAAATTCATTTTCCCATTCTAATACGTGTTCCCAACATTTTTCGTTCACAGTGTTGTGGATGGCAATTACAACCTTCATATCCTCTTCGTTTGGTTCATAATTCTTTCTCTTCATTGCATTAAAAAACATTTGTTGTGATGGGTATTGCCAATTTTCTTTGTCTGTTCTTTATTGATGAGCAAGCTACAAGTTAGATTCACTCACTAATAAAACAATCATCTCTAACTGTACCTACCTTGGAATCGATGATGTAACACGATCAGTTTCTAAAGGAAGCTTCTGATCTGGGTGAGGTTTTTTGGTTAGGTCTATACATATTATTGGTTGGGTTAATGTCATGTGCAACAGGACATCCACCAGCTAATGCGTTTTGTTTTGTCTTATCATCCATTTCTTATTCAATGATTATAATAATACTTGATTACTGCCTATATAACTGTTAACAGAATCTATTTTGAATTCAATTCACCAGAATCGATGCAGAATCAGCCGACAAAAAAATATTTAAAAATCAATTTTAAAAAAATCAAATCATATAAATATTTATAACTAACACAAACACAAACACAAACACACATAGGTTAACTGGTGTTATTTCATGGGATGTGATATGATCAAGGTGTTTAAAAATAACAATTAAATATTTTATAACAATTTAAGAATTTAACACTAATAAAACAACAATATTCTATTTCATTTAAGTTGATGTTTGATTGTTTGATTGTGTTAATCTTAATAGTCAATCATCACACAATAACAACAACAACAATATCAAACCTATTATTTATTTATTATTTTCTCAATTTTGTTTAAATATATTAAAGTAACTTTATTTGGATCTTTTGTAAATACTTTATTGATGTTATTCTTGTCATAGTTTTATATAAAATGAAAATATTACATTATTATAGTGTAATAATTTGGATGCTAAGTTGGCTAATAGTTAGTAACAATATTTATATAGTTCATGGGTTTGTCAGTGCGTCAGCCATACTTCATCAATACCTACCAGGTCTGCAGATGATAAATCCATATGATATTGAAGATATTAGATATCTAAGTTTTCCAGAACTTCTCTTTGACCTAAACTCACCTCTAGAGAGGACTAGTCAAATTTGTATTGACCACAAACCTAAAAAACCCAGAGATTTACAATTTATTCCTGGACATTCACAAAGCTATACATTTGAATGTAGTTTAAAAGATCCTCTAGCATTATCTCGATTGCTTTCAAACAAAATAATGTATGATACTTGATTTAATAAGATGATAAATAAATATTAATTCAACAATTTAGATTAATATTGGATTGGAAATCACAAGAAGAATTTCAATGCGTTTTTCCTGAAACTTACAACACATCACATATTTCTGGCTTTAATGTAATAGTTTCAGTCACCCCAATGTAAGTAATACTAAACTCTATATTTTCCCAAGAAAGCTGCTAATTTAATTTATTTCAAAATAGAGGATTCGCTGAGGTATTTTATTCAATTGACTCGTGTGTTGTTCAATATCTTTACTCAAGCGTGGAACAAAAAGAAAACGATACATTTATACAAAGGATAATACTTGATGGAGGACCAGTATTCCTTACTGGGTCTGTTTATTTATTCATTGGAATGGGTACATTCTGTGTATTAGTAGCAACATTTTTAATAGCTATATTGAAGTCAATATATTATCATCCATCAAAGTCTGAACAACTCAACATAGAGTTTAAATCTATGAGTTTGGAATTAGTCACCGATATGAATGAAGAAGATAGACAAAAAGATTTCTTGGCTAAAATCGATGAACTTCTTAGATAGTAGTTTTTATTGTAATAACATTCAATGGAATAAAGGAATCTATTCCACCGGAAAAGAATAATGATTGCGTAGAGTTTTTTACTAAAAAATTTAAATTCAAATTTTTTGAATTTCCCAAAATGCTGTTGCAAGTGACACTTGTCATCAATTCGGCAATCAGATGTTAAACTGTCATTCTATACATACGAAACATACACACGCTGACTATCATGTTCAAACATACAATTAATTTAATTAATAGATCTGCTTTGAATAGTTACTATGGAGCTTCAATCACTCCAATGAGATTTGCAAGTTGTTGTGGTGGTAAGACACCTTCTCTACCACCAGTAGCTGCAGGTGAAGTGACTGTAGATGACTTTTTTAAATTGGATTTAAGAGTTGCCAAAGTTATCCAAGCTGATCATGTCGAAGGTGCAAAAAAAACTGATAAAATTGACCTTGGATCTTGGTCCCAAAAAGAAACCAATTGTTCCCGTAGAGCAACCAACTACCGGTGATGCTTCAGCAGAGAGCTCAACTACCACCACTACCCCCTCCTCCCCAGCTGCAGCAGAAACAGTAGTAGAAAGAGATATTAGAACAGTTTTCAGTGGAATCAAACAGCACTATCAACCAGAGCAACTACAAGGAAAGAATGTTATCATGGTTGCTAATTTACAACCAAAGAAAACAAAGTTTGGTATGTCCGAAGGAATGGTTTTATTTGCTAGTGATGATGAGTCAAAGAATGTTATTTTTACTACAGTAGACGACGCCGCTCAACCTGGATATAGAGTATTGTAAAACAAATATAAATATATAGAAATATAACAAAATAAAAAATGAAATTGAATTAAGAAATGGTGGTGATCCAAATATTTGGATACATGCTGATATTTCTATTTCTATCTATATTATTGCTACATCTATGACAACAAAAAGATGAAGAGAAATAGAAAAAAGAATAAAAGAAACATCAACAATATTCACTGTGTTATTGAAGTTCTAAATCCAGGATCAAAGTATTTTGAAGAAATACAATCACAGCAACTAGATAATATTGTCATTCTGATAAAAGAAATCAAGCAGGTAAAAAAGAAAAGACCTTGAACTTTATTTTGATTTTTTGTAAGTTGCCATTTTGATGATCACCAAGTTTAATTTGTTAAATCATTTCAATTTGTTGTTTTTAACATTATTTTTCTTATTGAACTCTATTAACAGTTATAAATAAAATGATTAGAAGATTTGCTACTGCTTTGTGGAAGGGAAGCTTAAAGGAAGGTGGAGGTGTAATTTCAACCCAATCAAAGGTTATCAATAGCTTGCCCTATGGTGTACCATCTAGATTTGGTGAAGGTATGATATATTTTATTGAGATAGAAGTCCTGTATATTAAAAGATTATCTTTTTTTTGATTGTTTGTAGGTACTGTTGCAAACAATACTAACCCAGAGGAGTTAATTGCTGCAGCTCATGCCGGTTGCTACTCTATGGCCTTATCTGCTCAACTTGGTTCAATCAATTTAACACCAAAATCAATCAACACTACTGCTACTTTGGAGATGGTTAAGGAAGGTGCAGGTTGGACCATCAAGCAAATTAACTTGAAGTGTGTTGCCAATGTCCCAGGTGCAACCAAAGATCAATTCACTGAGAAAGCCAAGCAAGCCAAAGAAGGATGTCCAGTTTCCAAAGTACTTAATTGTCAAATCTCCCTTGATGCTTCCCTTGAGAATTAATATTGCTCAAAACATCTATTGAAAATGTCAACATTAAATTGATGAAAAATCAAGTTCAGCCTATGACAATCTTAGTTTTCAAGATTCTTTTTCTTTATCTTCAACTATAAAGTAGAATATGTATTTAATTAGAAATGTATTTTTAGTAGTACTATTATTGACGGTATACTGTGCTTCGGTATGCTTAAATGCAACCACAGTTTCAGATGATCTTATTGATTTCAAACAGTGGATGGATAGTGCTGGTTTATATTTGAATCCATCACTTGACATTATTAAATTGGATGGATATGGTAGATCAATAGTAGCAAACTCTATTATCAAAGTAAATATAATAATAATATCGTAATAATACCTACAAGTTGTAAATACATATATTTACTTTAATCATAGGAAGGTGATGAACTCATAAGAGTTCCTAGGAATACAATGATGTCCAAACTAGGAGTTGAGTTACATTTTCCAAAGGATATTAAATCAATCATTGACTCGAACTCAAATGATATTGGCAGTACTGATAGTCAGGCAATCTACTTAATGTACTCTAAAGTCAACCCCGATTCGTTCTGGTATAGATATGTTTCTATTTTACCCACAGAGTTCACCACTTCCCTATACTTTAATCAAGATGAGATGAATGAACTACAACAATCAAATCTTAGATATTATACTGAATCACGTTTATCCGGTATTGAAAAGCACTTTAAAGTTATATTTTCCAAACTATCAGTAGGTAGTCATTGAATCATTCATACCCAATCTTTGACTTGATACTTACCAATCAGTTCTAAAGCACCTTCATGATGAGTTTAAAAAAAAGGATTACAATGTCGAACTATTCAAGTGGGCATTGAGTTGCATTTGGTCACGAGCATTCAGTTTAAGTAAAGATGATGGAGGCATGGTGCCATTGGCCGATATGTTCAATGCTGTTCAGAAATCAAAGTCAAAAGTTAGACCCGATTCGAAACCTGAGCAACTCATTTACTATGCAACAAAGGATATTGCAAAAGGAGAGCAAGTGTTCACTCCGTACGGTGTGTATAAATCAATTGGCAATGCCCAGATGCTCATGGACTATGGATTTACATTTGATGAGGCAGTCGATGGTGACACGGTTTATCTTAGTATGGACAACTTTGCCAGTGATGAATTGTACATTGAAACTAAAGTACAATTATTGGAGAGCTTAGACATTGTTCGTGAGTTTAACCTTCAGCGTAACCAACTGCCACAAGAACTACTTATTTATGCAAGAGTCAAGAATCTAAAAGAAAACGAGTTACAACAAGCAGTAAACCATTATAGCAAAAAAGAAAACAGAAACTTGCCTGTCAATCGAAGAAATGAAAAAGCAGCTCTTCGATTCTTAGGCAACTATCTATCAAGATATCTTGATTCATATGAAACAACATTATCAGTAAGTCATATTATAAATAAGTTGTTTGAATTATAATATCTATTAATGTTAACAACAACAACAATTGTAGGAGGATATTGAATTATTAGAGAAACATGCAGAGAAACGTATCAATCTATCATACAATATGATTAATATCATAAGAGTAAGAAAAGTTGAAAAAGAGATACTCAGACACTTGATAGATTCCTTTGATAAAATACGCGATAACTTATGAACTGACACGTGTAATAATAAAATTAAAAAATATTATTTTTAAAATTCATTAACATTTTAAAAAGTCAGATAACTTGATGTTATTATTGTTGTTATGATTAGTATTATTATTATTGCATATTTGATTAGATCAGACATATATATATAGATAGTAAGATAGATAGTAGAGAAAGACAGATCAATAGCATTACTCCGATAGTAATTAATACTATAGTCAAGTTGCATTTTTTTGGTCTTATCAATGGAAGATATTGATAATGCTATTAATATTCCGCCGATGGCTAATAATAATAAATCAAAAGATAATAGTAATGCTGCCAAAAAAGATGATTCTGCATCTTCTTTGAAGATACGTTCACCTTCACCATTGTCAGAGATTGTTTTCACCAATACGGCACCTCAAAAGAGTCTATTGACCATTCCAATTCCTCTCTCCTCCTCAATGAACCAACTCATTAAGGCTGCAAAGCTCAACTTAAAAAAGCCAACAAAAAAAAATCAACATCCAAATGATAACGATGATCTTGACATTGATTCACCTGACTCGTCTTTGTCATCCTCACCAAAATCACCTTCCGTTATAACCGAAGAGATTGTAGCACAACAACAGAATCAAGTGGTACCAAACAACCAATCAACGGACGACTGTGTATCACCTTTTGAATTTGACCATTCTGGGAACCCAAAGCCACCTCTTATATCTCCGTTAGTTTGTTCTCCAAAGTTTAAGTCTATGGTTGATAGCGGTATGGATGAGAATGAATTAACCTCAATATTTAAAATACATAACACTGCCAATAATCTAAATATAAATCCAAAATGTAACATAATTAAACCAGCCAATATAGTCACCAATAATGTACCCATTAGCAACAACAATAATAGTTTACTGAGTAGCAATGTTGAAATAATAGAGACAACTCCAACAAGGAGTAGGATAATAGTATCTCTGGTAGACAAACCCCTTCTCGTCAGAATAAAGATAGAAATGCATCACCAATTCCATTTGTCTTGCCAGCCACTACCGATATTGAACCATCAAGCAGTAGTAATACCAATAATAATAGTACATCTATTAATAGTAGTAACAATACAGAATCATCATCGATTTCATTGGCGATGTCAAAGGTTAAAAAAGATAGATGGTCATTCTCAGCATATATTGCAGATGAAATTCATGGTGACTATATGCCCATCAATGTGGACGATACCATGAAGAGAGAACAAGTTTATAACTTTGTTCATGTACCCTGGGAATTGGAGAAGTTACTTTCATTTGGATTTCTCATTTGCATGGAAAACCTCCTTTATCTCTTTACCTTTTCTCCCATTCGTATAGTAATTACCTTTTTAAAATTATTATCTTTACCATTTTCAAAAAAGTAAGTTCAATTGGTTTTTTAACAAAGCAAAGATACTAGTCTAATAATTATTTATTATTATTATTTTAGGTACAAGTTGACAAATACACAAGTCTATGATATATTTAGAACATTTATTTGGATTATTTCATTTGCATTTTTAAATCTAGTGGATTCTTCTATGGTCTACCATCATATACGTGGACAAGCTGTTATCAAACTCTATATAATCTACAATGTTTTAGAAGTTTTGGATAAACTGTGTTGCTCTTTTGGGCAGGATATCTTTGATTCACTCTATTGGATGTCTGTCAGTTTACAAGAATCGTCCACAAATACGACCTCAAAATCTAGCACACCAAGCAAATCTGGTCCTCCTTCACCTTTCAGCTCCAAACTACAGCAAATGGGTTCAGGACAAATACTGGCTCCATTCCAACATACCCTTGTCTGTACAATCTATGTTTGTCTACATTCTCTTATTCTATTCACGCAAGTGATTACACTGAATGTTGCGATCAATTCTTATAACAATTCACTTCTTACACTTATTATGTCAAATAATTTTGTCGAACTAAAGGGATCAGTATTCAAGCGTTTCGAAAAAGAGAACCTTTTTCAAATCTCATGCAGTGGTAAGTTAGGATTAAACGATCAGTAGCTTTTCTACATCACTCACTTATTACCAATTATGTAGATGTTGTCGAAAGATTTCAGATATTTATTTACTTAGCAATTATACTGTTTCAAAATCTCAGTGACCTAAATTGGGATTTGAGCGGCGATTTCATGTTGAATATGTTAGGTGTCATTGTTTCAGTTTGGGGATCCGAGATGATAGTAGATGCTATTAAACATGCGTTCATCACAAAGTTTAATAAGATATCACCGACAATCTATGGAAAGTTTAGAACCCATCTGATCGATACAATATTGGACACAAGAAACAAAAGTTTCTCTGAAAGCTCTTGGAGTATTACCAGTGTTATTGGATTCATACCATTCCCTCTCGCTACAGTGGTTGTACGAATCTTTTATAAATTTATACCATCCTCAGGTTTATTTGGATTCTTAGTCGTTTTATTGATCTTTTTGTGTCTGATATGTCTAAAGATCATGGTGAAAATTATCATCTTGGGTGAATGTATCCGATACAAACGAAAATCAAATTTAGCTGCATCTATTGTATCACCAGCTACCACTACTGGTACAATTAAAAAGATAAATTAAATAAATTTTCGCTCTATTAAAAATACAAACTATAACAATTTTTGGATCTTTATTAAAGGATATTTACTTGGTGATCAATTTGTTCTTTTGGAACAACAACATATAAGATACCATCCTCCATTCTCGCAGTTATATTCTCAAAATTGACTGGCTCAAAAAATTGCACTTCTTTTTGGAACTTTCTCGTTGCCTTTGCTTGAGTAGTGGATTGGCTATCTGAGGTTGATTCAGTCGCTGTTGGTGAAACTTCATCTTTTGATGCAATAATAAGAGTATCCTTTGAGAATGTAATTTTGATGTCACTCTTTTTCACACCTGGCAACTCTACTTCTACATCAAATGATGTTCCTTTCTCCTCAACTCTGGCCTTTGGAGAAAATGAATTAGATTCTCCTCTTCCAAACCATCCACCACGATGGTTTCCTAGTTCTCCAGCAAACTGATGGTACCACCAGTTGGGGTTTGAACTAAATGACTCACGGTGTTTTTCTATCAAAGACTCTGACATTCTTTTAACATTTGATTTAAATTCATTGATATCTCTATGAAAATCATGGTTAACCTCTTTAAAAAAATAATAATATCATTTCCTCTTAAATCTAGATTAATCTGTTCAATAATTAATTTACCTCTTGGTTGACAAGACCACCATCCTCTGAAGCAAGATCCTCTTCGGATTGTTCTTGGATTAATAAATTTAACTCTCATAATTAATGGATTCATTTTCTTTAATTATTATTTATTAGCCTATGTATAAAATAATTATGTTTAATCAATATTTTGGTAATTGGATTAATTAATTAAATTGATGTGGAATTTATAGTGTATTTTTAGAGGTGTGATTGATTGATTCATCATGATTAGTTTGCAAATTGTTTTTAGAATCGCAAGAAATAGTGTAATTTTTACACCAACACTATGATTTTATGATATTGCTAATGACTTTTTAGTTTGTTTCTAATACTTTGGTAAAGGAATAATAATTACATATGTAAAAACTAAAAATTTGTTGTATTTATTTGTTCTGTGAATCATTTACTTAATATTCAGACCCTATTAGAATCCTTCTACAATTCAAATTGTTTTATTTTAATCTTGATGTGCCATATTATTATTATGTTAGAAACATTGTCAAGATACAAATAACTGTATTTCCTTGTTATTGGTTGGTCCTAGCTATGTATGTTACAACAAGGTTCTTTTGAAGTTCTATTCACATAACATTCAATGAAACTATAGTTAGCCTTGATTGTCTTATTTTGTAATTTTTGTTGATTTACCGTTAAGAATGAAAATTTTAACATAAATTTTTTTGAATTATTGTTTGATAAAAATTAGTATTTTATTCATTATTTGTTCAAGAAATCAAGTTGTTGTTGTTACTATTCTATTATTGTTATTATAGTTATTATTATTATTTGTTATTATCTCTATATACTATAGTATCATATAATATTAATATCGTAGAGTTTATAGCAATGAATCTCAAAGATAATAGTTCGTTCAACAAGTTTTAAGAGATACACTTGATCCAATTACAGAGGTTGATCCAACAACTCTCTCCGAATATATTATTGCATTGCTGTCGTCGTCAGGCAACTCTAAAAAGCCAGCTGATGTATTGGAGCCCATTTGCATTAGTGCATTGAATGAGTTTCTCGAGGATAACACAAAACCATTCGTTCAAAAGCTAATTGCTCAATTGAACAATATACATTTTTTCGAAAGAGACAGGAAACCTTCGCCAAAGAGAGAAAGAGAAAGAGATCGCGATAGAGACTATAGAGACAATAGAGATAGAGAAAGAGACTACAGAGACAATAGAGATAGCAGAGATCGCTATTCAAGGTCATCTTCAAGGTCACGCTCAAGATCATACTCTAGATCAAGATCAAGATCTTCGTCTAGATCACCTCGCAGTTCGAATAGAGAACGATCGCCACGACCTAGAAGAGAAAGAGACAGAGATGACAGTGACAGGGAAAACAAACAGTAGAGACAGAAGTGATCGTGACAGAGATGGATACTCTAGCAAATATAGAAATGACACTCGTTCACCTCACAAGCGCACAAGTAATAGCGACGATTATAGTAATAGTTATGACAGCAATATGCCAAATAAGAAACACAATACAGGAAGACATCCTCGCTTCAATAAGCCTTGTAAAAATTATGAATCTAGTGGGTATTGTAAGCGTCCAAACTGTCAGTATTTACATGGTTCATCCAATTTCAGTGGCAATCAAATGAACAGCGGAAGTTTATAATGGAGGTATGCATATGAACGATTATCATGGACCTTCCATCGACAACAATGGTAATGGTATAGATGAAGCATCAATCATAGGTTATGACCCATCCAATCCCATGATGAATCTCAATAGAATGGGTCAAGGATACAATCAACAGATGAATTTGAGACACCAACCACAATCAGTTGGAGCATTACTTCCACAACCAATGTTTGCAAACTCAAATCCAAACTTTGGCATGTCAATGCTACCTAATCAAAATGATCAGTCAAATCTATATGGATCACAGCCTATGATGCCTATGTTCAACAATATGAACAATGTAAAACACTGGAATCGATTTGGATATGATGATGAATGCAAATGGTAATGAGGCTAATTTGGAAAACAACTCCATTGGTACAATTAATGATTTCGATAATATGATGAATAACAACAATGACGAAGAGCACCACTATCATCTAAGGTCACAAAATGGCGGAAAAGATAGCAAGTATAAGAGAGAGAAGAAGTACAACAACGTTAAAACATCAAGCAACTGCCCAGACCCATCTGCAACCATTTTGATTATAACCAACATACCAGGTCCACAGAACAATGAAGAGGAGATACGTAAACACTTTGAAAAGTTTGGAGAGATTATAAGCATTGAAAAGCTGAATGCTGGTCAATCATCTGTTCAATTCTCCAGCAATGCCGATGCACAGAAAGCGATGAAATCACCAGAAGCAATCATGAACAATCGTTTCATTAAATTGTTTTGGCAACAAACATTCAATGGCAAGATGACTAAGTTTGAAGAGAACCAAGAGAGACAAGCAAAGCGTGATGAAGAAGAAAAGAAACGCGAGCAACACCTTCTCAAAGTAAAAGAACAATTGCTACTTAAGAAGTTGGAAGAGAAAAAGAATCAAGAGAGAAAAAGAAGATTGCAAAGAGCAGGGAGGAATTACGTTCACAACAACTCGAATTACAAAAAGCAATTGTTATCAAAGTTGGAAACAACCACCGATGAGAAGGAGAAAGAAGAAATCAAAGACACTATCAATAAACTGGCGAAATCAATACAGGATAGCATCAACCAAGATACAATCGCATTGGAGCAAAAACAAAAGAGAAACAATTGCAGGAAGGAACAGTAAAAGATGGTGCTATGAACATTGATTCTTCAACCTCTATTTCAAACGCAATGACAATAGATTCCGCCAATCCACCATCATCTAATCTTGAAGTTCTAGCGGCAACATTAAAGAATTTAGAGTCAGAGGCTAAAAGTTTAGGAATTGACGTACCAGCCAATCTTCTCAACAACAATTTATCTCCGACTCTTCCAAGCAATATTTCAATTAAGCCAACATCACCTATACACAAATCAACAGCAAAACCAACACCCAACAAAATATTTAAGAAACCAGCAGCCTCCACCTACCCCAAACCACCACCTCCAAAGATTCACAAGAATGCATCTATGATTATCGATAATCGCTCAACCACTATTTTGATAGCTGATCCACCCGAGAAATTTAAAAAAGAAGAACTACTACGATCCCTCTTTTCTGATATCCAGACTGTGACACCGACTGATGCAGGTGTTGAAATTAAATTCCTAAAAAGAGCATCCGCGGAAAGAGTAATTATCTTTTCAAAGTTATATATTCGATTGCTTTAATATTAATTCTTAATATTCAATTAATATATAGGTATTCTTGGTAGCAAAAACATATAAAGGATCAGAGTTGAAAATTAGTTGGGTTGAGCCAGCATCCCAAGAAAAGAAATTCAATCCCTCCACAAATGAAAATAATAATGACAACTCAGATGACGAGGCCGATCAGGATGATGACGACGAAGATGATGACGATCATGAAAAATCCTGGAAGCACTGAGTCATAAATAATAATATTATATTAATAAACTATATACTTTTTTTTGTACAATCCACAAATGAAATGATTCAGCATATTAGGTGACACCAAGATATTTTATAAAAAAACAAAACACTGAAGATTTGAAATTACATTGCATTCACTCATTTTGAGTTTTTTCATTTGTAGTAACATATATATATTGTTATTTCTACTTGTGTAGAGAATGGATAAATACGTAAAAGAAGCAAAGACTATGGTAAAGGGTGCCATCGATAAGAAGAATAGCCCACCCCTCAACAGTAGCAACAGCTCTCCACCTACACCCCAGCGTGAAGGTTCTGACCTCACCAGAAAGCAATTGAAAAAGGTTGCAAGAAGAAAGACATTTGTTCATCCTGCGTTTTATGTTAAGTTTTTTAAGGGTGTATTTACTTTTCTACAAGGTAATTCAATTTCATTTTAGATCAGCAGTCTACCTATGTCGGAGTTGACTAATATTAAGTCGTTGTACCAAAATAATAATAAGGATCATGGATCGCTATTAGAAACAAAAAGATTATGGCTATGTACTTCCAAACAATTAAATACCTATTGATTGGAGTTGCTGCAACCTATCTCATGATGATCCTGTCTACCTTCCCAATCAGAATCTTCTTGGCTATTCTCGATAAGATGGGATTCCATTATCTTGAGAAAGTACAAAATATCATGTCGCCATTTACTTTGTTTGAAAAGATTGCATTCTTTATACCAATGATTTTTCATTGGTTTCCTTAGATATGTTCTTCCAAGTTTCAATGAAGACGTATGTTATTATTATTAGGTCTCTTACAGTGGATCTTGTGTTTATTGACATTACCAAATTCTACTTAGATGTTTTTCTACGTTATGGAAGAGCAAAATCCAGAGCTAGCTACATTCCTTAGAAAATCACCCATTGTCAAACAATACCCAATGTCAGAGTTTTTGTGGAGATTTGGTAAGCTTGCTGCATCTGGAATCATTGTCTATTTACTATCACTACTTCCGTACGGTATTGGTGCATTCGCAGTGGCAGCATCACAATTCTTCTATAGCAAGGAGCCACTAGGACAAGGAATGGCTTTTGTGCTTGCTGTAGTATCACTACACCCATTGATGCACGATGCAGCCAAACATATTTTGAAGGCATTAATGGCAAGCTACTCACTTGGTAAGGAACTCCTTGAAGTATACTATTGTCGTGTACCATCGACCAACGAAGTATACATCAATCGTCGTTTCTTTGGATGGCTCTTTGGTTTCACATTGGCCTGTACATATATTTTAGCAGTACCATACGTCGGTGTTTCAATATGGGGTATCACTCAAGGTAGTGCAGCAATTCTCCTTCTCAGAATTCTCGAAAGAAACCAATTCAAAGAAGATAACAACGATAACGCTACTCATCTCTTTGGTCAAGAGTACTGCAAACCAAAATCGATCAAAATAGAATAATAATAATCTAACAGGTTGAAATTCATTCATTTTGTTTTTCAGTCAGATGTAGTGCAATTAAATAATAATAAAGTTTTGTAATATAAAAATATATTATATATATTGTTACATTAAGTAATGTCTTTACCTACTTCACCAATAGCTTATACTAAATCAAACAGCAATGATAACAATGATAGCAATAGCAATAACAATATTAGTCAATCTAATAATAATAAGCTCATATTTCACCAACGATCAAATAGTTTACCTATAACTACTTCATTAACAAACAGTTATAGCTTACCTTCATTTCATAATTATAATACTTTACTGAATAGTCCTCCTAATAATAATAACAATAGTAATAGTAATAGTAGTAGTAATATTAATAATTTAAGAAGATCATCATCACAGTTATTCCAACAAAATAATTGTGAACCATTTGTATTTGCTCAGAGTCTTACTTCTGTTTGTCTTGATCCAACTGCACCAGCAACTAATGATTGGAAACCAGATGAATTAGTCATTCCACCTGTATCTGCCTCGATTCCTCAGATCTCAACTCAACAGTTTCATTCCTATCTCAACAAGATATCGCAAGTCTATCGTATCTTTAAAGACAATGAGCAAAATGATTTTGATACCAACAAACAAAAAGACATCTGAAGGTAAACATTGCTTCTTTTCACTCAATTTCTCCTCTACCTACAACCTACTTACTCCTACGATCATCTTTAGAAATAATAAGTTTAGATCATATTCCAGAATTCTTTTTTAGAAAAGAGCTTAATAAGAGCCAAATATTAGAGTACGCCAACAATGATCCCTCACCTATTATATTTCAAAAGCTAGAACACTATTCCACGATTATTGAGGAGAATATTGTTGGCAATATTCGAGACAAGTCTCAATCATTTGTAAGTGCAATGTCTGATTTAAAAAAGTTCCGCACAGAACTGAACACCTTGTATCATGAATTGGTGCATTCTCGATCCATGCTTAAAAAGGTTGATAATGAAATCGTCAAAAGCAGTCTGAATATCAGTAGGCTCCATCTGCAAAAGAATAGGACACAAGAAACTCTTGCTCTACTTTCACTAGTCAATGATGTGAAGCAAGCACAACCTACATTGCAACTACTTCTTTCAAAAGGTGACTATGGTGGTGCGCTTGATTTAATTGCATCTACCCAATCCGCACTCGATAATGAATTAGTGACCATCGGTGCACTAAAGAATATTGGTCCACAACTTACAGAGATGATCAAATTGATTGAAAAGATGTTGGAATCAGACTTTATCAAGATAGCCCTCAACGACAATCTAGTCTATCAAAATAGCACTGACGAACAGAGTAATGGGTTCGATGAGTTCAACGATATGATAAGACCGATTGTGGCGAATCTATTGCGAATAGGTCGAGTAGGCGAGGTTTTGGAATCACTCAGAGAGGCTGCGGATGAATCAGTACGTAATCTATTCAAGACTGTAGTGTCAACTAGTACATTCGAACTAGACGAAAACAAGGTTAATAATGGACAACTTCAACCAATGAAATTCACTTGGGAGGAGTGTAAACAAAGACTTGTAAAACTATCACCTATTGATTCAATTCCTCTATTCAACGCTGTTAATCAAGAATTTAAGAGAAAAATGACAACCATAAGAAAGATTATCGATTTAATTATTACAGAAGTAGATATTAGCGTTTCAAAATACCAGGACCACAACAACCCAGTGTTCAAAAACAACAACAATCCAGGCTTACAAGAAAATCAGATCGATACCATCAAATCAATATGCAATAATATATTAGTATCAGTGAATGAGACGATGCAGGAAAGAATTTCTTCTTTGATTAAAGTCCGATCCGAAGTCAACTCAAAGCTGGCACTTCCCGATTTCGTAGCTCTAACTCAAAAGATTAATGATTTTATCGAGTTTTCCGAATCCATCCTACTCTCTTCTAAAAAGAAGGCATCTATTCTCAGATCTACCCAATTGACTCAATCTAAACAGTATCTAGATACACTGCACAAGAATAGACTATCGTCTCTTTCACTGTTATTGGAGAATGAAGAGTGGGTACCTGTTCAAGTAGTTACTGAGTTCCAAAACATTGTCAACTCACTTGTGGAGCAATCTCTCAGCTCGACCTCACCTACCATGACTGGACAGCCATTGGATGAAGATCAACAACTCATTTCTGAAAATGCAGCAACCCAATCCAATCAAACACCGACGGATCCAACTGACCATGGTATCAATGATTACATATCAATTAGTGGAGAGAAGTTTAAGGTTGGAAATACTACACTTATGCTACTCAAGTTTATTAAAGACTATCTTCACTGTGTAGAGGTGTTACCATCGCTTGTTATAGACTCAATTCCAAAGCTAATTGAACTACTAAACACTTTTAATGGTATTACCTATCAGTTAGTACTTGGTGCAGGTGCAAGACAGACAATGAATATTAAAACGATCAACTCTAAACATCTTGGTCTTACATCTCAATGTCTCAGCTTCCAAATCAAACTTACTCCACACCTCAAAACCATTTTACAAAATTCCCTGACATCCAAGAGTCAATATCCAATATTAAATGGTTTTGACAAGATTGTTCAAGACTATACATCCCACAGAAGTGAAATATTCTTGAAATTCGTTGCCATCCTTAAAGAGCGTTCATTGATACAAATTAAAGCATTAAGTGTATGTATAAAAAGACCATACTAAATGAACAGTTAACTAATAATATTACCTTCAGCAATTGGATTTAAAGAATGATACAATACCAATTCCCTCACCACCAATTGCATCATTACAAAAGGATTTTGCTACACTTCACAAACTATTGAATAATCTTTTACCTCCCGATCAGATTTTCAAAGTATTCACCAATATTTATTATATGTTGAATAACCTGTTCATAGAGTACATACCGAAACTAGATTTAGGATCGAAATCTGCAAGAAGAAGACTACACAACGACATCTTACATTTTATGGCTGCACTACGTAAACTACCAAACACTGGTGATCCTGGAACTGCTATAGATGATTTTCTCCAATCGCAGTTTCCAATTTAAAATAAGAGTCATATAAATCTGTACATTTATTTAATCATTACATATTATAAATTATTTATTAGTTGTTGTTGTTGGTATTTGAAAATCTGGAAAGAAAAACTTAATCTCCTCTATAGCTTCACTTTCAGAACCTGAACCATGAAAAGCATTCCACGTATCTGAAAATCCATACTCTCCTCGTAAACATTGTATTTTTCTTGCACTATAATTGAACAGTTAATATGAATTCATCAAATTTGAGATCATCGAATATAAGATCTTACTTTTCAGCATGTGTTGGACCAATAAATTCTCTCCAACTCTTTATCGTATCAAGATTGTCATTCTTTTCAGACAAAATCATCGGTACAATGGGACCTCTTGACATGAAACCTACTAACCTTTCATAGAAAAACTTTCCTCTGTGGTCTAATTCAAAAAAAACAACATTGTATGTTAAATGATGATGATTGTTAGATCCAACCAGCAATCAAGACGATATATAATCAGTAGTTACCAGAATAAAATTGTTCAGCATCAGTGATTGATAACTCTGTTTGTTTTCTATTTACAATGATAAATTTTGATTCTATTTTCTTAATAATTGATTCCAAGTTTTGAGGTTGCCTTTTCAAAACATCTGGCTTGATGATCGCCAATGTGTATCTGCTTAGTGCACTCATCGTGTTAACATATGATCATCTGCTTACACTGAAAAAGTCAGGTGTAAAAACATTTATGAGAAAAGCCAAAAAACAAAAAGCGCTTTCTTTCATCAATTCAGTGTACAGGCAAACTTTGAATTTTGCCTTACATACATTCAAATATTGAGTCCCTCCTTTTATAAGTTTGATTGTGTACATTATTAGAATGAAGATGAACTAATTAAATGATCCTTTTTCTTGGTATCATCTGCTTTCCAATTTACCACAACCTAATCATTAGTACCCCAATAAACCAACAATTTTGGAGATGGATCTTCGCAAATAGCAGGTGCTGGTATTTTTAACAGCTCGAACTAATAATTGGTTCACAGCGTGGATTTATGTGGCACTTTTGTATACCAACCACAAACAACTAACAAACTAATTACCTTTTTTAAAGCTACATCAAATTACAATGGTTTGGTAAAGCCTAAACTGATGATCATGTTTAATATGAGATCGATCTCACGGATCTCAATTAAATTATAGAAAATACTTTCTAAACACTTGCTTTAAAGGAACAGTGACGAGAAAAGTTATCGGTCTTCCAAAACAACATCAAAACAACAAATTCGTAAAATTTAAATTAAAAATGCCCCATTTTATGAGAGGTGCAAAGTATTTGTTGTTGAGTGATTATGATTGGATTTTTTCATGTTTTTTTTATGAATATCCCCCCTATTGTTGAGATTTTTTTATACATGTCCATGAGTCAAACCAGGGTATTAATAAAAAGGAGAAAATAATAATAAAAAGTTTGCAAAGTTTTTTTTTACGAGTTGATGTCCATTAACACACCAACAACAATATCATCATCATTTTTTAATATTATATTGTCAAGTTGTATAATCGTATCTATTATTTCTTTGCTATTATAATAGAATAGGTAAATTTGCAAGAATCAATAACAGCTTACTCACAAACAAACCAACCAACCCAACCAACCAACCATTTCATATTAATTTTAACAACAATGTAAAGTTTAATTACTTGGTTGGTAGCAATACTTAAAAGAGCCAAAAACTCCACTAATATTTGGAATTTGTGTGTGACAGGCACCTTTATTTTGCATTCACCCAATAACCAATACCAACTTCAATCACCACCACTACCTAATTATTTAGCCAATTAGCATTCATAAATATAGAATACCATCTACACTGGGGTGGATATTGTACGCAAGCATAGAACTGATACACTACTACCACTCCACTACCACTAACACTCCAGGTGATGAACAAAATAAACCAACTAAACCACAGTGGAATCATAGTTGACCCCACCAACACCCATACATACATACATTTAGTCATTAAAAGCACAAAAGATATCTATTTAATTGTGTTGCTCACAAAAAACAAGAAGTTGAATTTAAATTATTATATAAACATATGTTGATGTACTTTTTGACAAACAGACACCACAAATAATCACTTCATTATTATATGTTTACTATGTACACATACATATACCACCACTTAACTTTTACATTTTTAATAGCCACATAACCAATAATAATTTCTTCAGTAGCAACTGATTTCAATTCAATTCAATTCATTCATTCATTCATATATTATTATTATTATTATATTATTTTGAAGGTAAAGATAACAATACTTGTCACCCCTCTGTTCCTGTCACCTATATTCTAATGAGCAGCAGATATCATTTTAAATCCTCTTCAATTTCATTTATTTAAATTAATATTTCAATAAATATCAACATTTACACATTCAAAAGGACGTTTTACTAACCTACTTCATATTCATTTGCAACTTCATTTTCTAATAGAGAACCAGCAATATTCTTACTTATATTCCGCTAAATCAATTTATTTAGTGTAGAGGTTGATGCTTGGTCAAAAGTAGCGTTAGAAATATAATAACTCTAGTAAATTTAGAAAAACAAAAGGATTAATAGAACAAACTTTGATTGGAGCAATTAATCTTTATTAAAAAAAAATCAACAATAGAAATAGAGGAATAACCAGTAACTAATCACCTTGTAATATTAGAATAGTCGAACTCTTCAGCATTCAAGTTTTATATTTATTATCTGTCTGTTTGAACTTCTACCAATAACTATTTCCAATATTTATATAACTAGTAAAAGCAATACCGAATGTTGGTTGATCACAATCTATATAACGTCCTCTTGAAAAGAATAAAACATCAACCTCGAATTCGCAGGGCTGTACCCAAGCTGGTCAATTGTAGCTTTTAATCATAATAGTAGATAATTAATTCACCTTGTTATCAATAGAGCAAATATATTTTACCTATATACCTGAAATATATTTAAATATAAGAATTACCTCAACCAAATTTTTATATAATCATGTATTCTAAATCACAATCATCTTCACCTAAACCAGTAACCGAGTATACCGGATTACCATCATCAATATCAGCCCCTTCCTTGCTAACCTTGCAAAAGTCGACTCAGCCTTTCAAAACCATGAATAATTCAAATAAGCAATACAAACAACATCAAAACAATAGTAGTAGAAATGAGAAAAGCCAAAGAAAAAATAATATTAGTAGCAACAACAATAGTAGTAGTGAGGCATCGGATGTAATAAGAGCACCAAACCCTTTATGTATTATTAATAATCAATCACACAACAGTAGTCAAAATAATTGCAATAGTAAATATCATTCAAGAAATCTACAGCAACAAAAGAAGTTTAATAAGACCAGTATAGATAATCTTTCTAACTTGTTGGATAAATCACACATCACCAAACCTATTACTAAAATATCTGTAACGACACCTCCAAAATCAATTTCTCCCACACCCGAAACTGGAGCAATCGACGAAGCTTCAAAGGAATTGGCAGGATCTAGCGCTGCTACTACCTCTGATATTGCAGAGGTAGCTAAGAAACCTAGTCCAATTGTTGATATCAATCCAATTGTTATGGATGATGAAACCATCAAGCTATATCTGCCACTTCTTCATGTAACTGCTGCCTTTATTGAAAATCAAATGGAAATAACAACAGACAATCAAGCAAACTCAGAAGATTCAATTAATTCTTCATTCGACGCCTCATCATCACCAACATCTCTGTCATTCAATATCTTCGTAGAATTCTTAAATATACCATGTCTGATGAGGAAATCTTCATAGTCACTGTAATATATCTGGACCGAATCAAAAGACTCAATCCAAAATTCAAATACAACAACCTAAACATTCATCGTCTTATTTTGACATGTGCTCTGCTATCAACAAAGTATCAAAACGACGAGTATTTAGGAAATCGATACTATGCTCAGGTTGGTGGAGTTTCCCTGTCTGAGATAAATGACCTCGAGCTCAAGCTTCTAAGTCTTCTAGATTTCAAACTATTTGTAACTCGCCCTGAATTTGACGATTATCTTAAAATAATTCAGACTGGAGTTGACGAATACAGAAGAACACAAAATGCTCAACCCATCCCATCCACATCACCCCCAATCACCTCTACATCGACATCAACTACTCCTCCCCTACAGCCAGTAGCAGCCAACAATTCTAACAATCAACACATATCACAACAAGCTAAACCATTCCGCCAAAAATCAAACTCATATCAAACGAATGGTCAACACCTCAATAGCTTTGTAAATACGATAAACAAAGCTAAACCATTCCATCACTCAAATTATAACACCTATCCCCCACCCCAACCAATATACTATAACTATCAACCAAATTATCACAATGTAGAATATGAATACCAAAACTATGTACCAAATGGCGCACCACAACCATACCACAACCAGCCAACTTATCCGTATCAAGTTTATCAGCACCAAAACTCCGCAATGTACCAACAAGATTTGACCACACCACCAAGTGAACAAAACCAACCATGCTTGGAACTATTATTATAGTCAACAACAAGTCAGACAACAAACTTATAATCATTTTAGATACCCCCAGTATCCAAATTAAACTAATACGAAAATAAATAATCCTTCGTATTCAATACAAGAACCTTTTGTAGTTGCTTTAATTAAATTACAAGTTGTATCTTTATTTTTCGAGATGATTGAATTTGTAATAAATTTATTATATAATTAATTAAATCAATTTTTAAAACATTTATTGATTTGTTCTTTTACTTTGATATTGCTTTAATGCAGCAGTATAATCAATCTCTAGCATAGAACCACTAGATGGAGCGGCATCCAAATCAACATACTCTCTGATTCCTCGTGGATCTGCAGGAGGAAGTGGTACAGATGTTCTTTGTGGGGGAACTGTGGATGGATATGGACGATAACGAACGTTTTGGGCTGTCGATGCAATTACACCAGCCTGGTTGCCTGGAGCACCAACTTGATAGGCATTACGTCTCATTGGAACTGGCATTGGAATTGGGAGACCACGTCCTCTTACGTTGGGACTTGTAAAAAGTGGTGATACTGGATACATTTGTCCTCCCATTGCCATTGGTGGTGTTGAAGGTATCATTGCTGGTATCATTTGTGGAGGAATTACCATCTGTGATTCCCAATTCCAACGTCTTTGTGGCATTCCTGGGATAATTCCACGTGGATTTTGATAATATAACAACTGTTGTTGAGTTGGTGGGATCATTCTCCTTGGGTCAGAGAAATAATTTAAAAAGAATTGCTCCTCTGTTCCTTTCTTGTGTGAATCCTCTTTAAGTTCTTCTGGATGCTTAAGATTGATATGTTTCTTTACATATTCAGAACCCTTAAACAATTTACAACATAAAGAGCATCTGTACTTTTCTTCCTCCATCTTGAAAGTATTGATTTGAATAAATTCCTCTGCACTCTTTGCAATGGCTTGTGTATATTCATATTGTTCTTGGTTGTTGATTTTTACTATTTTTGCTTTAATATTATTATCTAGATTGGTTACCCATGTATTTTCTGTGTACATCAATTAAGAATATTAATATTTCAATGTTTTGAATTTGTTTTTTGCAATGGAAGAGTACTTACCTTCTGATGGTTTGTGATCAATATCCATAGTATTTTGATCTTGTTGTTGTTCAGTATTTGATTCATTTGTGGTATCATCGGACATATCATCTGTTTTTGGTTTGGCAGTGGTAGTTGCGTCATCTCCTCCCAATGGTCTTCTTAGATGCACTGAACCACATTTTCTCTCGATTTCATCGACATCGCTATACTCCTCAGAACAATAGTAACAAAACAAATGAACATGACGTAAATAGTGAATGGTTCTGTCCAAACGATCCATCTCAGAGAGAGATTCGAATTGCTCTGTCCATAGAGGGTTGTTTGGAATATCACGATCAACATCTAAATTCTTTGCGATATCTATTGCCTGTTTGAGATCTATGCTAATTCTCTGTTCAGTTGAAGCGATCTTTTGGTGTAATTCTAAAACTTTTTCTGTGCATCTACTTGTACTTGTTTATTAATAGTTAAAAATAATTCAAAGTCTCTCATCTATTAAATGTAATAAAAATTGTTAATAAATAAAATTTAACTTTCCTATTATATGAATAACTAATTACCTTTGTTCCATTTAACTCCTTGAGAGCTTTCATTGCAAATTCACTTGTTTTAAAAGTGACCCATCCAAGACGATAGAAGTTCTTATATTTCATTGGTTCTGAAAGAGTGAGTTTAGTAACAACAATTGGCTCCTCTTCAGTACCAACTTTGTTTAGTACCTCCAATAAATCATCTTTTGTACAGGTCGGTGATATTGCTTTAATAAATAGTGTATTATTCTTGTTTGTTGTAGCTGTTGAGGTGGTTGATGTATTGTTTGCCACAGTTGAGGTAGTTGCACTCTCACTCGAGTTGTTACTGGTGTGATTTTTATCATCTCCATCATTATGATCATCAGTATGCTCATGTTCATTATGATCATCGTGATCAAGCTCCATGCCCTCACTATTTACTAGCTTCTCACTCTCTTTAATATTATCCTTTGCAGTTAAGTTGAAATTAAAGTTTTCTGTATAGGAAAAAAAATAATGTTAGAAGTGTAATCTTAAATTTAATAAATATTAATTCATTCATACCATCTTCAAGCATTGTGACGAAACCTGGCAATCTTGTCTTGGCAAATTCTATCTTTTCCATCTTTTTCTTCTTCAAAAACACAGGATCATACTTTTCTCTGAACCACTCTTCCGTCTGGTGATCTTTGAAGAAGACACGTGCTTGTCTCTTTGAAAACTCCAGTTTATATTCCTCGTATTTCTTTTCGGCATCAGTTGGTGTTATCGAATCATCCTGATAGTCGAGGAACTGCTTATAGGTTTTAAAAAGTCCTCCTTCGAAAATGTCTCCTCTCTTTGGTCTTCTCTGACCTGTGCTACCTGTAGTTGTTTGTTGTGAAGATTTAGATGGTGAAAGTGATCTCTCATCGCCTCTACCATTTCTAGAGCTGTTTGAATTATTAAGTGATTGTCTACCATTGTAGTCGTTGGATCTGTCATTCCTATAGCAAGCAAAATTTTAAATATTAATATACTTTAATCGAATGGAGCTGTGTATCATTGTGATATTTACCAATCTTCTCTTCTTCTTCTATAGCCATCTCTTGGTGAAGTATCTCCTCTATTTCTTTTGTCTGGTCCATTCATGGATGATGGGGAGTGATCTCTCTTTCTGTTGCCACCACGATTGCTGTCCGGTGAGTAACGGTTGTCACGTCTATCACCTCTTGAACGTCGTTTGAATCTATAATCATGGTCACTGTCGCTGTCTGAGCTTTCTCTGCCAGGTCTCAATGGACGACCAAACTCATCTACGGGCTCGTCATCCTCGTCCTTGTTGCCACCATTGCTTCCATTGTTTGACTCTTGTTGTTTGGTGCCATTGTATTTTGATCTATGATGTGAGTCATCATCATCATCATCCCATCTTCTCTCCATATCAGTCATTCTCTAGGCTTCACCTTTTTGCTAATAACTTCTTAAACACTTGCTAGTTTTAATATTTTAAATTTGACTTTTGTTGTTTTTTTTTATAATACTATTATTATTTTTTTATTTTTTATTTTTTATTTTTAGTTTTTTATTATTTAATAAATGAATAATAATAATAAAATTAGAAGTAAAATAAAAGATAGATAGAGATACAACAGCAATCTAATATAATATATTATATATAAATATTGATATGTGCTTATGTATGTTGTTAATTTATATCACTATGATCAACGACAACGACAACAACAACAAAAGAAAATATAAAGTGAAAGATACTATGTGTAATAACTACTCTACTTTACTTTTACTTTTATAAATGACAATAATATTAATTTAAATATAAGTATATAAATATCTAGAGTATGATGCTTATTATACTTTACTATACTATAATATAATATATAGGATATGATATGCTAATTAATAAATCGGTATATATCGCAGTTAATTTGTTGTTGTTGCTTGATGTTGCTGTTGTTGAGTGTAGTAATCTTTGTAGGTGGTTGAATGAAGATCCTTATATTTTTTTGTTTTTTCATTTTGTTTTTTTTTTTCAAATTTTTATTAACTGTTAGTTGGCAAGCATTTGAATTTAACACACATCGAAGTTCGACAGTCTGACTGCTTGATTAGATTATGCTTCCTTTGTTGTTAACAACAAATACTTACTTATGAATTAGTATCTTAGATTTGATTTTGTTTGCGCAAGACAATGAAATGGTCTAATATATTATTTTTGGTTCCGATACCTGTATTCATATCTGATAAAATAGTAACTGTCTTTCACGATACCGACCGTGGTGAATGGCTGCTGATTAACAGACTCTCGTCGACTTTTAGATCTGGTGATCAAGTCGTTCTAATGTAATAATCACTTCGATACGATATAACTACTTCTGTCTATTGACTATTAATCATATTGCTGTTTTAAATCAATTGATTGTAGTGATCCAAAGAATACTCATCAATACATTTGTCGCAAGATTGTTGCAACTGAATACGATACCCATTTATTTCCACTGATACCTTTGATACCCAGAGGTCATTTTATGTATAAAATCACCATCTACACCGTCTCCAACAACGACATCACCTCCGCAATCAATCATAGAGAAACAACATCAGAATGTAATTACCTTGGAAACAGAAGCATCTCCTAATCTGCTACCTTTTGAACAACCAACCCCAATATCTCAGTGTCTGGTCCATTCCCAATTGGATATATTGCTGGCAAAGTTATTGGCTCAATATATCCATTGTAAAATCATTAAACTAAATCACTATTATCTACAACATTATCTATCATTTATTTAAATGAATCTAATATTAGCTTCTGTGCTCTGTTGCCTGTTTCAATTGCACCGTTAATCGATGAGCCCTCGAACTCAAAAGATGTACCTTCTCCTGCAAAGAATATCTGATTATTAATATTTAGCTAATTGAATTAGTTTTTAGTAATCTTTGCTTTATTTCGAGTTCACTATCAAATGGTAAACATACCTTAGAAATAGTTTCAAATGGATTTGGTTGCTCATCTAAAATCGGTGGATAACTATACGATGTTTGCCACGATTGAATATGATGTGACACATAATATGATTCAGAGTCATTCCTCTGGAATATTCTATCAAGTTGGTCAAGGAATATTTTGACTATTGTTTGAGGATCAATTGCATCTACCAACTCTCCACCTATGAATCCACATGCTAAATATTGATTTGTATCATTTCTAAGTGTTGCACCATCGAACCAAATCTGAGAAATAATGCAGTCTGCACACACTATACACTGCACTGACTCAGGCCATATTGCCCTTACTGAATCTTATGAAAACTTTCGTCGCCTTACCCATTCCAATGCTACCAACAGATTGTTTGAGTTGAGCCAATTGCGAAGTGATTTGTCCAAGATCATCAATAAACTTCAATTCTTTAATCTTATCGATCGGTATGGTTATCAACAGTCTCTTGCAATAATAAGTAGCATTATCTTTGGCTACAACCTTGATCAGACCTTCTCCTCCAGAGTTATATTCAATAGTTTCAACAGATTGATTGTATCGAATGTCAATATTTTTGGATAAAAGAGATACCAACTGAGAAGTTGAATGTTTGAGTCTGAATAAGGGAGTAGGTGAGCATAATGCATTGGGTTTTCTGAGTTCTAATCGAAGCAAGTTAATCCCTATTTTATCGATACTGGTCGTCCAAATCTTTGCCAACCATGCATCGACTACACTGAGCATAGGTGCTGGGATACCCCTCCAAACTAAATACTGTTGAAGAGATTTGATACTGCTAGGCAAGTCAGTTGTATCCAAAATACCACTGTACAGCTCACCTACTATCTTAAACACCTGGGATAGGTACTGAAGTTATCATCGTTCTTTTGTTTGTTTGATACTATATCATCGGCATAATGGAATGTATTCCATCGATTCAAATAGATACCAAAGGATCGGGGTTGATCGAATACTCTGATCAGCTCGAGTCGATGCGACTTAATTAAGTTGTAAGTCGTTGTATTGATGCCATGTATGAACTCACCACCAACTTCAACAGACCAGTCTACCATACCTTCCAACTGAGCCACTCTTCCACCAAGTCTATTGGATGCCTCCAAAACAACAACCCTGAGTGACTTATCTCCAACACACAAACTGGCTAGCTGCATACAATCCTGACAGCCCTCCACCAAACAACCAAAACATCATATATCTCCGACATTGAATAACTATAAGTAATGAACAACAATTCTTGACAAACTAGCAAAAAATAAAAATAATTCAAAATATTCATAGTAACATAATATCTCAAAATAATAATAATAATAATAATAATAATAATCATAAATCAACAAATAAAAAGTCATTTGTTAACTCAAATCATATTGTTTGAACTTATTTAAATATATTTGTTATTGCTTTGTTGTGCTTTATTAGTGAGAAATAAACCCATGGGTAATCATAAAAATCGAAAATTTCCAAAGAAAATTTAATACCACTCCCCAGTCCGATTTTTATTGTGCCTTCTAAAAGTCCGAATAAATACCTACAAAAATGGTATAAATAACTTTTGAAAATAGATTTTTGTTAAAAAAATGGAAACGAAATTTCGATGGGTGTGGGGTGAGACACTGCAGAAAAGGAACTAGTTCAGCCAATCAATAAAAAAGACCTCTCAAAATTTAAATGTTGAAATTTGATTAGTATTTCCTATTTAAAAAAAAAATGTATTTATATCTCATAAGTGGTTTTCTCGTCATTCATCTTTGATTATAGTTCATTATAACCCAAAACACATTATCCTTTTTGGAAAAGAAATAATCACTTCAAACTTTATTATCTAAATTATTTTCATTTTAAAGCCCAGTTTCAAACACCAAATCCCCAAAAACAATCAAACAACAGAGAATCTAGATTTTACAACTTTTTTTTTCCTTTGCATTTTCTTATTTTTATATAAATAAATAAATTAATATTTAGATTCTTGTTCTTTTGTTGTTTTGTTTTTTTAGTAAAAAGTATTTGTCTGTTGATATTCATTAATTAATTTACAACTACTACTCATTTATATTAATGTTTACTAATTAAACAACTTGCAACAATAAGATTTTAACAAATATTTTATATAAATAATTAGTTGTTAATATTTAAACACCCACATTATCTATTACTATTTATTAAAAAACAAAATAAAAGCTAACAGTATAGTTCACTTCAATACCACCTAACCCCCATAACATTTGCAAAACTACGATATTTCTTTCAAACTGTCATTAATCATTGAATTTACCATTTTTATCAAATTACATTGCACCTTGTTATTCATTCAAAGCATATACATTTATAGATTATACTCTACTCATCAGCACAACCACCACCCACAATTTCACATTTGTATATTTTAAATTAATAATCGTTATAATCCATATATTATTATTATATATTTAAATTTCATTATAGTTGTTTTTATTTAATAAACTTGTAAATACTTATTTATTTATTCACCACCATCATAAATATACCTTATAAATCAACTTTCTAAGAATCTTTGTAATATCTCCCCACACTCACAATCAACATTAAATCATGGTAGGAGTCAACAGTGTACTAGTAGAAAACATTGCAAACAATGTCTTATCACCCATTAATAAACACCAAACAGAAAAGCATGATTCAATTATTACTTTTGAATCTGAAACTGTAGAACCTGGTAACATCATTTACAAAAGAGGTCATTTCAAAAATAAAAAATAATTTGAAATTGGTTTGCCAAGAATGGATTCCAGCCCAACCAAAGTAAGTAAATAACTTCTATCGTGCTTCACAAGATGAGATATTAATATCAAATTTTAAAAGAGGAGCACTGGTTATTATTCATGGTTATGGAGATCATGGACAAACTACACTTGCAGATGATGCAAGAATTTTCGCAAAGTTAGGATTTGCTTCTTTCATATTTGACCAACAAGGACACGGTTTGAGTGAGGGTCTACAATGTTATGTTGAGAGTTTTGACGATCTCATGGAAGACTCTATTCTGTTCATTGATGATATCCAAAATAGATTCCCACACTTAAAACGTTTTATCTATTCATGTTCAATGGGTGGTGCAGTCGGTCTTTTAGTATCACTGAAAAAGCCAGAGTTGTTCAATGGTGGTCTTATATTACTAGCTCCACTCATCAAGTTGGACGACACAATGGTTCCAAACTACTATGTAGTAAGCATTTTGACATGGATTGCCAGTGCTTTCCCTTCACTCCCAATTGTACCAGGTGATAATGTCTTGGATCGTAACATCAAGGATCCAAAGAAACGTGAAGAGCATGCAACTCATCCACTCACATACAAGGGTCGTGCACGTCTTGGTACAGGTCTTGCCATTCTCAAAGTAACATCACATCTACAGTCTAAGCTATCTGAAATCAAGGTACCATTGTTCATTGCACATGGTTCAGAAGACAAAGTGTCATCCCCAGAGGTTTCAAAAGAATTATACAAAGAATCAACAAGTACCGACAAGACACTAAAGATATATGAAGGAATGTGGCACGGTCTAACATCAGAACCAGAATGCCAAATTATTTTCGATGATATAATTAGTTGGATGTCAAAAGACTTTAAAAAAATGAATAAAATTAAAATAATATATTTAAAATTAATTTAACAAAGTCATGATAAAAACGAAACGAGTGACATTATTGTTTTATTTTAATTTCTACCTAATTATGGAAGCCAATAATATTGACATATCTGTAAATCAAAATGTTGATACCTCAGCTCCTCAAGATATATTACCTAGTGTAGCTCATGACGTTAGTGAGCTTCCCCAAATTGAACATACTCCTTCTATCGAAAAGGAGAATGCCAGCGAAAGTGACAAGCAAGAGCTTGAATTAAAAGAAGATGAAACAAAGATAGAGTCAGATAGACTTGCTACCGATATCAAAAATGAGGTAGTGGCAAGTGATATCAAAGCAGAAGTAGTTAAGGATATTAATGTAGAACAAGCTCAGGTTGTTACAGATTTGAAAGAAGATATTTGTTCAAACAGTGAATTCAGTTGATACATCTGCAATAGTTGAAGATAATAAAGATAAAGAAACAAGCGAAAGTGAAGATAGTGAAAGTAGTAGCAGTAGCAGTAGCAGTAGCAGCAGCAGCAGTGAAAGTGAAAGTGACAGTGATGATAATTTAGATGATATCTTAGATGATAAAAAAGAACAAGCATTTAAAAAACAATAACATTAGCAATAATAAAAGAAAGCTAGACAATGATGATGGAGATGACGATGACTTTGACTCAAAGATATATAAAACTAAATTACCAGAGGAGAAACCATTGGATATTGTACTTCCACCAAATGCTTCTTTCAATATTTTGGAACGCTTATGAGCATGGTTGACGATATGATTGTAATCAAATCGACACAATCAAGCAACAGCGCAAAATGCAATGGACAAGACTGCATTAGACATTGACTCAATTGTTTGCCTTGAAGACCATACACCCATTGGTCGTATCTATGAAGTTTTCGGCCAAATCTCAGATCCATATTACTCCGTCAGAGTTCCATCAAACCTTTCAATTGTCATTCTTTCAAGACAGAGTCAAACTTCACAAACACAACCAATCGAAAAAGATCCAAACCAATCGAATGATGCTGTTATGGATCAAACACCAACAACTACACCCGAGAAAAAGGTTATTTCTATCGAACTAAATTCCCCAATATACTATGTGAATGTACCAGATCTCTCTAAATTTGTAGTTCCTTCTGCCATTTATACTAAGGGATTTCGATGCTTCAAATGAATACGACGAAGAGTTAGACGAGAATGAAATGGATTTCAGTGATGATGAAAAGGAGAGAGAGTTCAAGAATAGAAAGAAGAGAAAGAATAACAATAAGAAACAACAGCCACCTAAAACAGATTTTAGACTATATACAGGAGTCATTTGAATACAATCCATTACCAAGAAATGCACCACAACCCCAAACAAGACCACTAAACCAATCAAATAGACCTAAACCAGCTTTTTATGAAGCAACATAACCAACAAAGACCACATCAACATCATCAGCATTATAATCAAAGTCAACAGCAACAACCAGATCAACAGCAGCAATTTTCTTATTTCAAGCAATTACAAGACCTGCAGAATATCACAAATCTCCAACAGCCACTCCAGCAACAACTTCCACAACAACCAAATAATTTCCCAACTGATGATGGGTTACCAATTACCACAACCACAATCCTATTCATTACCTTCTGGATCGCAATAACGCTTTGTATTGACTACGACAGAGTGATTAGGGGCACATAATTTACTTTAAAACAAAATTGAATACAATCCATTACTGCACCACAACCAAGGTGTAGTTCCTCCAAATTTTCTTTCGAACTTTATTTATAATGAAAAGTGAATGGGATCCATATCATAACTTGAGTTTTCCTTCTACTTTAGCAAATTATTTGTGAATGTATTTTAATTCAATTAAGTCTTGAATTACCATTTTGCCAAAATGTTGATTTCCAATTGCATAAAGGATTAAAGAATTAATAGCTTTATTGGATCCAGAGTTCAAGTATAGAAGAAAGGATCGCAATAAATCTTTGTATTGACTACGACAAAGTGATTAGTGGCACACATAATTTAAGTTAAAATAAAATTGAACAAACTAGTAATGCAACCTATATATTAATAGGTTCATTTGCGGAATTTATTTATTCTGGCTTTTTCTACAATATATTTTCCTTCTTTATATACCTGACATTCCGTATAACTTTTTTCCTTTATCATGCAAATAGATAGAAAAAGGAAGTAATAGTATTACAAAGTTTTTATGAAGTTGTGAATCATGTTATACTTACATATCTCCAGCCCATTAATGAGAGGCAAGATAAACATATTATATCCCTAACCGTATACAGTCCAGAGTTGAAGTTTCTATCCTCTGGATCACCTAAAAAAAACATTTACACTATAATTTAATGAAATGATCAAAATTAATACTAAAGAATATTGTTTATCAAAGGTTTGGTATCGATGGTTGTTAACATACACTGACGCAAATAAATATGCTTTACCTCCATTACCTTGAAATTGCTATTTTTTGATGGATGTTTGTTCAATTTCTTAATAAAACTATTGATAAACACTGTAACATAATACAATACATACTTTGGAAATAATCTCTTCCTTGTTTCGCAATGTGAATTTTTGCATTTGGAGCAACAATACACATTTAGACCGCTTAATTGAGTCAAATATAATTTCCCCATTTAGAATAAACAACTGGTGGAACTGGGTATAATGTTACTTATGATTCCAATAATATTAACTTATAAATAATCGTTCGTAGAAAAATAAATATATATAAAAGAAATAGAAATAAATATCAAATTAAAAAAAAACTAATATAATCGCTTTTGAATTAACTAAAACAAACTATGTACAATAAAAAATCAAAAATATATTAACTATATATAATATATATAATTGATAACTAACTATATAAGTTGATCATTGGATACAGATAAGTAATGTTTCTTATAGTTATTTATTACAATGAACAGTGAAAGAAGAAATGAATTAACAATGAGATAATGATAAATGTATGTATCAATTATAGAAATAACAAAAACAACTATAAATACTATTACTAAGAATGACTGTTGAATGCAAGAGTTATAATATCTATCTTGGCTATATTGAAGATAATTGAAAATGAGTGAGTAACAATATCTGTATTCCACAGTGAAAAATATAATAATAAAATAGAAAAATATGAGTATCCTTTACAAATACTTTTAAAATTAAAAAAATAAAATAAAAAATGTAAAGAATAAACAAGCTAGTCAACCACGACACTCCTCCACCTCTCTTTCATCCAAATATTTATTGTTAACATTGGTTATTGTGATGCTTTGGTGCTCCCCACATCACTCTGTATATTAATTAATATTCGCACATTTTGCAATTTTTGGGAACAAACTATTTAATCCACTACCTTACTGGATCACAATAATAATATTTTAATATTAAAATCAATTTGATTTTAGTAATTTTGTTGTATTTTGTTTGGTTTTTTGTTTTTTTGTAAATATCCTTCAATTTGAAATATTATATTTAATTTTATGAAGATGTTTTATTCTTTGTTGTTGGTTATTATCAAACGAAATTAAATTAATATTCTATTCAAAAAATTAAAAAATTAAACAATTAAATAATCAAAATAATAATAATAATAATCATAATGAAATTTTGATAGGTGGTCGAATATTGTTATTGGTTTTTTTATTATGTTTTATTATTATTTAATAGGTTGAAGTTGTAGTTGATAATGAGCAAAGATTTCAAATCAGACGCTGCTGCATCTGCCAGCTCTTGTGATAGCGATAACAGTGAGCTGTATGGCTCGTTTCAATTGGCAGCAAATCACCTCACGCATCTATATAAACACAGCATACAGCAACAGAAGAACTCTTATCAGAAAGGACGAAGAGATGCCATGCTGTCTATCATGAGGATTATTAGAAACTCATCGGCCACCTCGCAGCCAAACGATATCATTTTAAAACAGATCATTAAATATATTGAGATAGACCAGCAATCACAACAACTACAACAATCACAACACCATCAACAGCAGCAGCAGCATATAGGTATGCCACCTACTGCAATACCAACCGCTTTCACATCACCCATAAACTCAAAAACGAAGAGAATATGTCAGAAATAGAGAACGATCAACCTCATAACAATTGTAGCGACAGTAATAGCAGCAGCAGCAGAAATATTTCACCTAGTAATAACTTTATTACTCAGAATGATGTCAAGTTCATTTATAGGAATAAACAGTTTATTTGACCTTGAGTTGGATAAAAATATGTATATCTTTGAAAACAATCACTCTTCGTCGACAACTCCAGCTTTACCTAGTATATCACCACCATTAATAACTAATAAGATAAGCAATATCCAAAATAATAACAATATCACACATAGATTACCAGATAAAATCATTTCAGAGACACCAACCAAAAAAAAGAGATCCAACAACGAATGTAAACTCCATAATAACATCAACAACAAAAGCCTATTCACTGAACACGAACAACCAAAGGAAATTAAAGATAATACTCCGTCCAATACTGATCATAATGCCTATCAAACCAACTCAAATTCACACCTATCCATTGACCAAAATTTTATATCAACAGAACATATATTTAAACGCATACGAATAGATCATTAGTTAGTGTTCTATTTCGAATATATTAATTCACACCAAATAATTTAATAAGTAGTACCCATTTGTAAATAAATAAATTGCACCAATACTATAGTATAACATATATAATTCAAAGAATAGAGTTGAAGGAGAAATACATTTATTAAGAAAAAACTTAAAGGAAATGGTGCACAATGATTATGGGCGACGATGCGCTGGCTTTTTCAAGTGTAACTCTGATTTCATCCTTGATTCTACCAATATTAGTTTCATATTGATCCAACTTTTGTTTGTATTCGATTTCATCAAGTTTGGCACTGTCTACAAAGTCTTTTTTTCTCATGATCGCTGAGCAATTTCCATTTTTCAGAGGCTTGGGCAACAACATCAAAATATTTTCATTGTTGGATAGAGTCGACGAAGTGACTCTACGTAGCGATGGAATGCATTTATTGGACGCTTTGGGCTCTTGTGGCAATAGTTTGTTGGTGTTGGTGATTTCATGTGTTAGCTCCTGTGCTTTCTTTGTATATTCTGTCTTGGTGTTGGCATCCAAGTGCGACCAATTCTTTGACAGCCTCGGTCATTCCACCTGCCTTTCCAATGTTGTCCTTTAAAAAGAGATTGAAAGCAGAAAACAGGTCTCTTTGGTGTGAGTCTTTTCTTCAACAATCTTTCCACCTTATCCTCAAACTTTTTTTGCTTCTCCTCAAGCTTCAACTTTTGCTTTTCCTCTCTTTGCAATCTACGTTGCTCCTTTTCAATCTGGGCAGGTGATTTTGGTTTTATGTTCAGCAGAGCATCTGGTGTCGAGCTAGCAAAAGCCATACATGGCAAATTTATGAATTTCTGATTAATACCAGTGGTATTCAAATAGATCTACTTGTTATTCTTAAACTATTATACATGTTTTATTATCTCTTGCAATTCCAATTAATTAAATGAAATTAACAACCAAATTTGAAAAATTAAGGTAACAAAGATTTTTTTATGATTCAGATAATCAAAATTAAAAAAACAATCATGATGTAGATTGGGTTTGTGACAAGTGAATTTGCACAAAAAAGAAAATTTATTGATTTTAAATTGCTACGCTTTTAACTTTGACCATGAAGTTCTCTATAATTTCGCCTTCATTTACTGGCAGTCCATCGAAGTGCAATCTAACTGCTGATGCCAATTCGTCTTTGGTTGAATTGTGTTTTGTTTTTAATCTATAATGTTTTTATATCTCTTTAAAGCAGAGACATCGAGCTTTAATAAAATAGATGATGATGTTAGAATCTTTGAATGTTCAATACTTTTGATTTTGAACTTACTCTTTGGATCACATCCTTTTGGGTTGGAAGTGAAGATAGTAAATCGTCATCGTCTTCTTTCTTTCTGTATATACAACCTTTGGCATGCTTTTTCTTTCCACCGCACTTTGAACATGCACCTTTGCTCATGGACATCATTTGTTGTTGGCTTGCTGCTGTGTTATAGGTGCCAAAAGCACTGTTTCCATTTCCAATATGAACTCCATTGCCATTGATGTTATTGCCATTTGGATATTGTCCCATGTTTACGGATGTAGGAATGGTAGGTGTCGATGATTTTCTTTTTGTACCATTGCTGCTGCTAACTCCATTACCATTGCTGGTATTTGAAATCAAAATATTGTTGTTTGGTGTGTATACCTTGGTGTCCATTGTTTATATATATATATTTTATATTTGACTACTTAAATTAATTTAATCTGATGGTGAAGTATTTTCCGAGAAAAAACAAGAGGAAATTTGATGTGAAAAAAAAATCAATATTGAGGTTGATTTTAAAATTGGTTGGTTGTGAATTGGCTGTCGTGATATATAATTATTCTTAATTATATATTTGAAAATAGTTTTAGTTTTAAATAAAACAAACAAATATCTAAGAAAAATGAATTCTATAATTATTGGAATGAAAATATTGTTGGTTAGTTATTTCATAAACTAAAATTTGAAAAGAGATAATAATAAAGAATGGAAATCGATATAAAAAAATTATGATGATGATGATGATGATGTGATATTAATTTAAACCAAATAACAAAACTCTATACTCTTACTCCTGTTTATTTTTAGATGTTATTGTTGTTGTTGTTCCTTTGCAATTACAAAGAGTAGTAAATAGATTTAATTAATTGATACAAGTATATATTAATTATCTATATTTTGAATTTTTTTTAAAAATCTAATTTTTTTTTGTTTTTTTATAGCTAACTACAAACACAACAATATTTATGATAATTAATCTGTCTATCTTTACTTTTGTCTTGACTACAACTCTCTCACTCTCCTTTTGTTTTTCTATTTTCTCTTTCACTCACTCTCACACTATCGAACTTATATAAAATACAATATCCAATCTATTATAATATTAAAACATTAACAGCAGCAGCATTAAACAAAATAAAAACAAATATTGTATATTTACTTTTTTGAAAATTGGTGTAGTTGTGTTATTGTTATTTATTATTTATTTGTTTGATGTTGTATATTTAACTTATAGATAGATTAGTTGCTTCAACACCTTTTGTATTTAATAATTTATTTATTTCCTATCTCATTTAAATTTGATGGATTATTTATTGTTTATATGATATGTCACTCTGATAGTACCAACACCAACCTCTCAATTCACTTCACCTTCTCTCTCTTTCTACACTTCAATATTTTGAGCAATATTGGTTGTTGTTGTTGCTGTTGTGTTGTGTTTTTAACACTTGCTCCCATACTAATATAATAATATAATATAGTAAGAGAAACAATATTAATATCAGCCAACAGCAACAACATTAAAAATTGACTTATTAATATTATGTGTTGTTGTTGTTGTAGTAGTGGGTGAAATTAATTTATATGGTGGGAAATTTGATGTGCTATAACCAATAGTGGTAACCATATTAAACTTAAGTGCGAAACACATTATAAATCATATTGTTCCTATACCAAATTAGAAGCAAGTGAACAACACTGCCACAACTTGTTCACTTGCAATCAATTTGAATACTCCTCTAACAGATTCAACTTATATATTTGGATAAAGTGTGCATGAGTTGGAGTCTATTTTAGAAACTTAGAGTGCGATCGCACACAATCATTGTACTTTTTGACACAAGATTTTTAGTGATATCAACAAACCTTTTGAGTTGATTAGCTGCTTTGCACTTTAAAGAGTTGTTTACGATAGATCTGATACCTGGGTTATTATTATTATATTATTATTGTTATTATTAATATTACTAATTATGATTGATGAAGCTGTAAATTAAATTTAATTAATTAAAAAGTCTATATAGTTAATTAGCTTGTGCCACAATCTATATTTGTAATCTAAATGTTTAATTGTAGTAGTTGTTGTTGTTGGTGAAAGCAAAATTGTTAGGAATAGGAAGTTGTAGAGGAATAGCAACAGCTGAGCAATGAGAGTGAAGTTGTTGAAGTTATTTTATTATTGATGATAGAAATCAACGAGAGAACCATTCGCGGCGCAACTTTAATACACAAATGATCTATCTATTTGTTATTGTAGTTGTTTGTTGTTCGGTGGTGGTGAACTAAAGACTATTGTTTGTTTGTTTGTTTTGCTTGTTGGTTGAGGCGAGGGTTGTTCTTCTCAAAAAAAGGCAAACAAATCGTTCCTCGATAAATAAATATAAAAGGAACTTTCAAGTTTTAATTTGATTTTTTATTGCACTCTAAATGGGATATCCTGGGCGGGTCCTCTCTGGATTAACAACAAATTACGAAATTGAACAATTTTTAAATTTGTTTTATTTAATTTATTGTTGTTGATTTTATTCATCTTTGTTAACCACTTCATCGTGATATTGGCCTCACAAGTATTTTGTTGATTAGTTTACCGAAAAATATCTATGTTACCGGTAGCAAACTAGCATAAAACTTAAGCAAATAATTTGTTAGAAATGGGAAGTTGTTTTTGATACTTTACTATTCACCTACTTCTAGTTCCGCTATTGTGCAAATAGCCACGATCATCGTCGGTGTTCACCACTTTGGCTAACAAATAGTTGTGCACAACAATAATAATATTAATTACCTACCATTCGCAGAGAGTAATTTACATGATAATGTTGAAAACAAACAGAAGAAATAACAGATTCTTTGTTGATTGAACATACATGGTGCTAACTGTTGTATTACGTACTTTGAAAACTTAATTTTTCTTCTTTAAGTAATTAATATTCGCCTGAACCAATCAAGCTGTTTTACATTGTTTATTTTATAATATTACAAGTGATGCTTTAATCAAGATATTCTTGTTGTCCATCAGTTTCTTGACGGAATAGGTTGTATTGCAACAACAATAGTTCTTGCTCATCTAGACACGATCACAATCTATCCTCAAATGCAAAATTCGCATCAACCAGATTGTATCTCATGAAGAGAGCAGGCCGCAGTGATTGATGATGTTTGCAACATGCTTCTTTGTTTTGCATTAAGGTTATCTAGATTCAGTAGATCCAATCAAATGTAAATGTAATGATGCAGGCAAAGTTTGTCCAACACCATAAAAATGAGGGGGATGTCATCATTAGCATAAATAAAAGGATCAACACGAGCTAAACACTCCAAGTTCAGATGGTTTCTTTTAGGATAAAAGAAAAACAAAAAAGAACCTAATAAGGATATTTTCATCAATTTGACCAAAATTAAATTAATTTAACCTCTAACATCATCTGTTTCTTCGCATCGCTTTTTATTATTAATATTAAAACCAAACTTTTATATTTCAATTCTATTAAAGATAATGATGCATACATATGAACCCGTTTGCACATGATTAGTGATCTGAATTTACATATTGATCAACAACACATGATATAAATACATGTATTTAACATCGTAACAAATTAATAATGTTTGATTCATTAATTAAATCATCTTTTGTAAAAATATAAATATATAAATATATGTATATAAATATATATTTATTTCTGATATAATTATACACTCTTTACATAATAAAATTTAATCATTTCTATCTGATAGTAATATCTATATCCTTTTGAATTTATTTATTATATTTATAATAATATAAATCCAATTGGTAAACAATTTCCAGATACAATATTTCTTAAATAGTAAGTATTAATAATCTTTCATGGAATGTTCACGATTCCATCGTTCTTCTCTTTCGCTTTCCAAATACATTTTCAAATCTTATCAATTCCTATAATCAATATTTCAAGAATGCATCAGGTTTATAATAGTTAAAGAAAATAATAAGATATAAATTAGGTTTAAACAGCTGCATGGATCAACAATAAAAGTTTATATTAATTAACAATAAATCCCATATTTTATCACACACACATCTCAAAATATATTTGCACGAGTGAACGTATCTATCAGATCTGCCATTCAGTATGTGTAAAATGAAGTTTCTACTCAAACCCCACTTCAATCATCATGATATATTAACAACCACATCTAATGAGTGTGTGATAACAATATCCAAAAGACGATATTGTTCTTTCATTTTCCAAAACATGAAATCAAGATGATTGTGAGCTGATGGCAGCAGCATGATATCACGTACTGAATGAATGAAATGTAGATTTGCTGTCTTCTATGTATAGGTTTTGTATTTTTTTAAATTGAATTTCAACACTTTATCTGTATGCATCTACTTCATCCATAGAGACACACTTGTTGGAATTCATTTTGTAGTCAGAAATTTTAATATCATCCAACATCAACCACTCTATCTTTGCAAAATAAACTAGTAGGAGGTATCAGTTTCATGTCATTGGACTCGCTTGCCAATTGGAGTTAAAAAAACGAGAGTGTGTTTGTGAAGAGATTGTGTTGGTATTGTGATGTGAACACCTATAAATTGTATCAGTATGATAGAGATTAGAATTATTGCTAAAATTCGAGGTTTGAATCAATAGTGTCTCAAACAGACTCACACTAATTTCATCAACATCACATCCAATATGATAATAATTCTATAATAATATATATAAATCAAGATGTTGTTGGTTGGTGGTATATATCTTAATTTTTAAACTCTAATATATCGATTTATTTAAATTAATTTATGGTTTCCAACAACTTACCTCTATTCCGACATCCTTACAATACAATACAATATTATCATCCCACCATCTTTAATACTACCACTACCACCACTTGTGGAACCCCGTTTTATATCCAATCTAATTCCCATTCAACTTCACATTCTTTCTTTTCATATGGCATCAAAATCGTCTAATAACTTCACCAAGCCAACCTATTTAATTATCTTATTATTAGTTTATCATAATTTATTAAATCTATATTTTTTAAAATATAGTTTACTTTTAAATTAGTTATTATTAATATTTATAAAACAAACATTATATTTATTTATTTATTAATTGTATTTATAAGATAGTATTATTGTATTTATAATATATATTTAATTAGGAGAAAAGTAAATTTAATTAATTTTAATTAGTATCTAATATTTATTTGTAAATAGAAGTAAGCTTCAATTTGAATTGTAAAGTTTATAAACATCACAAACTACAAAATTTCAGTATAGCACGACGATAGTATTTTAAAGTTTTAGTTTGTAAATCAACCTCAACTCCCAAATCAATGAGTTTAAAATCATCACAATAATAAGATCATTCATCTGTTATTTTTATTATTATTATTGTTTAAATCAAAAGATCATCAAAATTGTTTAAACAAGTAGTCTTTAAAATCACAGATTGTCAATGGCCATACCAAACATCTTTATCAAAACTAAGATTTGTGATTGTAATAAGTTTTTGAGTGATCAATAACCAACATAAGATTTATGATGAATCTATGTTTATTGTTAAATAATGACCCATCCTCATGTCTTAAACCTTTCAACATTGACATGGACACCACTTGACAATAAATCTTTGGATGAGATTTAAATGGTTAATGAAGCTGGAAAGATGTTGGAAACTATTATATATCTTTCATGATTACCTATATATTTGTTTAAATAACGCTTACGATTTAGAGAGATTGGAATTGATTCATATTTATTAACATTTGTTTAAAAATAGATAGGTAGAGTTTGGCTTTTTAAAAACACAGGAAATAATTTAATCTAAATTCCCACATAGCAATATATCATAAATCTACTTCTTTAAAATAAGTGACTATCATCTTCCACCTGTACCAAACACGTTGAAGCTTTGTATATATTGGTAAAATCTCGGTTAAAAATAGGTAATTATCATTTATCTTTCGATTGTCATTGAATCATCACCATATAATTGTACCCCCTTCGCTTTATATCAACAACCAAGATGCTAGAATAATCTTTAAATGTTTTATTTTGAAAGTGTATTTTAAAAATCAAAGAGAGATTTCACTTTTTAAGTACTTGATTTCCATTTCTATTTGTTACACATAGAAGAAATTGAGTAGATTCTAAATCAATCGGTAGCTCAATCTTCCTCAACTTTCACTTTCCATTTATGAAAAAACCAAGATTGACTCCTCAGTAACTATCATTAGTTTTCAAACTTTTCCAATTCAACAATTCAACAACAATTTGACCTTTGATTACAAAACAAATCATTCAAATATAAATGTTTGCAAGGTGTACTACTCCCACTATAAATAGATAAGCACACTTAAAATTATTAATCAATCAATCAATCAATTAATCAAAAGTCACCCCCACATCAAATGATATCTTTTAATGTTATTAATTTGTATGATGAGTTTGGGGGGGAAGTGTTGGTAGTGTTTGTGAAATATATTTCACTTCTAACGAGCATATCATCCCTAATACTTAAGTTGATATTTATGTTATAGTTTCTTTTGATCATATAACACTTGTTATATGTATGTACACACAAGAAATCCAACCATCCAACACGTTTTTACAATTTATCTTTAATTTATAATGATTACATAAGTGTTTAGTTAGGTTTGTTTTTGGTTTTTATTACATCCATCTATTCCAATCTCATATTAAAAGGTAGTTGAATGCTCGATATCACATACACCACCACTTGACTTATGTATAAAAGTATAAAGTGAGTGTGTGAATAATTAAATAATGAATAGTAATAATAACAATTGAAAGCATTAATGTCTTTAAAAGTAATTTACCTTTTATGTCAATTCAAATTTAATTCACTATCTATCTATTTATCTATCGTTTCGTTTGAAATTGTTTAAATTTTAATATTATATGTATGTAATTATTGTTATATTCGCTAGCTGTTTATAATAATAATAATAACCACTACCAACATAAAATTAGGTTGGTTATAGTTGGTTGGTTAGGTTCCTTTAAATAAATTCTTCAAGTTCTTTCCACTCACAATATCACTTTTTCACAAGTGAATAAATTTCTATTCCAACAACACCTAACTATCTACCTATTCCATTCTGTTGATGATTAATGTTGTTTCTGCTACTGCTGCTATCAACGTACTTAACAATCAGTATTCTTGTTGAAATTGACATTTTTATTCAATCTTTTATTTATTTTATATAATATATTTCTAAACTCTTTCCTTACCATACTTATTATTCTCTGTCATCTTCTCTGCAACCTATCTGTCAACACATGGTGCAGTCGACTCCTCCTGAAAAAGAGACCTTACCACACCACACTTAGTCAATAGCAGCGCTTCAGCACAATTATTTCATCTCACTTGTATTTCTCACTTGTTATCTTTTCCACCAACCAAAAATTATAAACAACAGCACCAACAACCAAACCTATATGAACCACAACCTACACCAACACACAATTTCATCCAAAACAAATAGCACAATACATAAAGCTGGTAGACCTTCCTCTCTACTCTTTCTACCTTTTAAAAGCATAAAACCATTAGAAAAAACACCAACAACAAAAAAAAACAAAACAACAAAAATAACAATAACTAAACAACAACAAGAAAATCTCCATATAAAAAAGTCGTCTCTAACACCCAAACATAGCTATCTATATAATAATCAAATCCAAAACATATTTGTTTATTCATTTCAGCTATACAATATATTCCTAACAACTTTATAAAAATATTTTTTCAATAGAGATAAAATTTATATAAAAACAAACCATAATCAAAAAATATAATTCCATCATCTATTCCATTTACTACTACTATACCAAATTTCTAACTACTATATATTATAATTAATAATTTTAACCTTTCCCACTACAAATCAATTCCAACTGAATAAAAACAAGGTTGTTGTTTTTGGACAAACTTGTATTCTATTCACTCCTCAGTTGTTTTTGTTCTCAATCATCCATCCATCCAAACTCAATACTTGTATTTTAGTTTTATAGCTCTAGTTAGTATTAATAATAATTATTTTTCCTTATAGTTATTTAATTATATATTATATTCCACTAGCTTAACCCACCTCTCCAAAAAAACATGAGTTCTACACAATCCCTTGACTCCATATTTGAAATTCTTCAAATGGATCCTCCCAAATATACTCCAATCATCCCCAAAAGAGATACCAAAGATAATAATCTACTCGATGTATTATGTACAGTTATTAATAAATTAATTACTAGTGGAGATAAAGTAAGTATTGAATCCATTTTAGTGTTTGCTTCAAGATATTAATTAAGTTAAATCAGATCAAAAATGATCGTAGGGAATTTTATCCTCCCAATAGAAAGCCACCCACTATTGGTATAGATGCATATTTAGCTCGTTTGTTAAAGTATTCACCATGCAGCAAAGAATGTTTCGTCATGAGTTTGGTTTATATTGACCGATTCCTTAGACAATGTGATTTAATTATTAATTCCATGAACATTCACCGTATTGTAATAACAAGTCTTCTCATCAGCACAAAATATCTTGATGATATTTTCTATAACAATGAGTTCTATAGCCAAGTTGGTGGTATCTCTTTGCCAGAAATGAACAAATTGGAAGTATGTTTCCTTTCAATGATGGACTACACTGTAAACTGTTCACTCGATGAATTCGAAAAGTATTCTCGCGAAGTTGACAAAGTCAAACGTAAATTCGAAGAACAATCCAATAACATTATTCCAGTCCCTCAACTCCAAAATCCAATTTCTATGATTCCAGCTCAACAACACTGCCCACCAAAACAATCACAATCACCAGTTGCTGTTGTACCCAACTTGGCAACCAATAATATTCACCCATCATGTAATTCTAATTCACAACCGACTTCCAACAGCTCGATAATCTACTCCACCGCTACTTTCACCTCTAACAATCACACTGTTCCCCAAAGCAGTAGCACCAATAATACAAAGATATATATAAATACCACACAACCAATGGTTTCGTCCACCATTTGTAAATAGCATACCAACCAACAACGCAACCAACTCCTTTGTAAATCCAACCATTAATACTGCCACTGCCTCGGCAACAATCAACAATAAACCCACTGGTGTACTGCCAACTAGCAATACTATCCCAATAACCACCAGAAGAAGAGGAAGCTGTGATCATAGTGCAACTCTAAATTCCAAAGATAAATCATACACAACTGGCTGGGTAGCCTAGAGTCCCCATTTACTATTCAAATAATCATATACTGACGCATATTCAAACCAACCCAATACATATACTAATTTGGGTTGCAATAAATCAAAAAAGCATTAAAAAAAAATAATAATCATCCAAAAACCCAACAACAAAATCAAACTTAATTGTAATTTCTGAATAAGAAATTTCCATCAAGTCCGACAAAATCTACCTTAAACCAGGTACCATAGTTTTGAGAAATAAAGATATCTTTTTTTTTTAGATCAATATCTATCTATCTAGATTATTATAATACATAATAGTAAAAAGAATACTTTTTAGTTTTCATTATTTTTATCTTAAATTTATTTACCTATATTTCTAAGCTTTAAATTATAACATTCTATTGTGACTCTTTTTATCTGGTAATTGATAAACCAACTCCAAACTTAAAGTCATTTGTGAAATAATTCAAAGTTGAGCAAAATGAGATTCTGAAAGATGGTGTCAATTTCTCTTCGTACAATCCAACAACGGTACCTTCAGAGTCTAATCTCATCTTAAATACTTGTTGAGTGAAACCATAACGAATTCCAACGCTGAGCTTTGAAGCGAGACCGGTTTGAGCAAGCATCATTTGTAATTCAGTTGCCAATTCGGCATTGGCCTTCTTAAATGAGTAGGTCATAGCAGCCTGTGCATAGTTGTTGGCTGTGAAGACATAGCTGTGTGGACCTTGATTATAACGAACTCCCATTGTATACATAAATAGTCTCTGAGCGGGTGAACGTGTAATTTCAAGACCACCAGCCCATCTCTTAGTGATTGATCTAATATATCCAGCAGCGAAAGTTTGGTTTGCATCGTATTTAACAACTAAATTTTGCAATGGGTGTTTGTGTTCGACCTCAGCTCCAATGTAGGTTTGGAGGTCTTTATTGATATTGATAGTACCACTCAACAACATTCTTCCTCCCAATGCCGCAGTAATAATACGACCAAAAACTTTACGATCACTATCGATTTTACCTACAGCTGTTGGTGGATTCTATAGATTGTGCGCAATCAAGGGGACAATGTCAGTAACTGTCATTTGTGGTATAAATAGTGTAAATTAGGATTTTACCTGATCATCACTGTAAACAGTAGTCAATGAATATTTGGGTGTTTCCTCTGATTGACCCATATAGAAAGCATGAGAGAATTGGAATTGGTTGGATGACATTCCTGAAATTTCACCCTTGAAACCGTCGAATGCTTCGGCAGTTGACAACACTTCTGATGCAACACGATTGATATCTTCAAATTTTCCTGGGTATGGTAGCTTTGGTTTCTTGACAATAGTCTCACCACCCTCGACTGTTGGGTTTTTCTCAATAGTTGCTGCTGGAGTTGCCATTGCTATTTGTTTTTGCTACTGCTGATGATGATCAATAAAGTTGACTGACTGATTTGATTTATGTTACTAACTAAAGCACAAACTAAATATTATTATTTATAAAACTGTTAATAACAAAACTATGATATTATTTGATGTAAATAATATTGAGTATTAATGACAGTTATTATAAATTGCTCTGACTTAAGTGTCGCAGTAACTATAGTGATCTCAATGATGACCTCTTATTGACGAATCTGGTGTGTAGTCTTTAAAAAACATCATAATTTCATTTTTATTTTTTTTTGATTTTTTATAGAACTTCGGGATTTCACTGATAATAATCATTAATGATTAGAGTGAACCTTCTAATCTGTTTTATTAGATCTGAGACTCCCATGAGTTGCTCAAGTTAAGTGCTGCAGCAATAATTGATACCATTGCTGTTGTTTTTGGGAAGTTACCCCAAATCTCTTTAGTTTCCATATTGATATCCTGGCTGATCAATCCAAGTGATGTACAATCGTTAAGGATGTTCTCAAACATCTCCCTAGCTTCTTGTTTTCTACCTAGCTTGGCAATGGTAATGAGGAACATGATGGTCTGAGCAACTTTTGCATTGTTGGGATTAGCAGCGTGAATGTCCATGATGTAGTTACCTCTACGGAGTGATGACTCTATCTTTTGAACAGTGTTCTTGAAAACCTCATCTTCGTATGGAATGAAACCACATTCCGCCAAGTTTAAGAGATATGGATCAACAGTATCACCACCCCAGAAAGTAGTATAGCAATTATGCTCCTTATTGATGCAATTCTCTTGAATCTCATGTTTGATCTTATCAGCTGCCTCCTTCCAGAATATAGAACGATCTGCTAATTTGAGAGCATTGGCAATCTTACTTAAACGATCACAGCCAGTCCAACACATGACACTAGAGTAGGTAAATATTTTACCATCCTCAATACATCCATCGCCATAGGGTCCGCTATCTGGTTTGTTATAGTTAGTATAGGCTTGAATACCAAGTCCTTCAAGTCTTTTAAATAAGCTACAAAGAACATTATTAATAATATGACTTTATATCATGCTTATGGTTACATACGTAACATCACCAGGTTTTTGTAAACGATGATCAAAGAACATTTGGATACTTGAGAGAATTAAATGACCATATACATCATTTTGTACAAGCTTATAATCACGAGTTCCTATTTTAACTGGTCCTAAACCTCTGTATCCTGCCAATCTATACATTGATTTCTCATAGAGCTTTGTTTTCCAACGATATTCCGTATACGGGTTGTAAGAAACCGCCATTTTCTTGCGATCCAGCAACAATATTGGAAAGATAGGTAAGGAAATCTTCCATCATCTTTGTATTTCCAAGTTTATTAAAGGTATGAATAATATAGGCTGTATCTCTTATCCAACAGAATCTAAAGATATGTTAAAACCAGTTATTTATAAATAAGCTATATATATATTTACCTTAAATCATAACCTTCTTTGTTTTGTGATTCTGGAATTGAAGTTGTAATTGATGCAATGATTGCGCCTGATTCCTCAAATTGACACAACTTAACAGTGATACATGCTCTTAATACTTGTGTTTGCCATTCAATAGGGATCTATTTCATTAAAAAAACAAAAGTATTATTAGAATATTGCAATTATAATTGTAAGTAGTAGATAAATACAGCAAGGCTCTTTGTATATTCATGCCAATACTCAATTGTTTTATCGAGGAAAGTGGTTGACATCTCGGACAAGGACTCTCTTAAACTTTCATCAGGCATAAAAACAAAGTACAGAGGTTCATCTATTTCAAATAGAACTTCATCGACAACATAGGAAATGGGAGCATTGGTTGTCAATCTCATCACCATTGATGGCAACAGATATCTGATATGATTGGTACCTCTTGTTTTCTCAGGTGAACCCCATCCATAACTTTTGAGAATGATTAGTTAATTTTTAACATCAATAAAATCGAAAATATTATTATTAATTACCCAAAAGTAGGTCTCAATCTAATTTTGATTCTGCAACTTCCTGTTGGCTTAATAATACGAAATCAGCATAGAAGGACGATAGGGTCTTCCAAACATATTAAATCTTGGAGCAAAGTCAATGATTTCAACATTTCCACCACTATTGTTATACAACTTGGTTGTCAGGATAGCTGTGTTTTTTAATATAGGATTGTTCGCTAAATGCAAAATTTTCAATTACAACATCATAGAATCCTAGAAAAATTAATGAGTATTTAGTAAATAGAAACCAAATATTAAGAAACTATCAGATAAATTACCAATGTCATTTGTCTTTCTTACTAAAGAACAAAAAATAGGATCAGCATCGAAAACGAGGAATACAACACCATTTTTATGTTTGATTTCTTATCGATGAGCGCACCAAATTGACAATTTCCAATCAAGGCAAGATCTAAATTCTGACTTGTAGGATCAGTTTGTTTTTCAATGGTCGGTTGGAGAGATCCATCCTCATTATTTTAATACAATAGAAGGATTAAATGACATTTACAGATATTCTATCTTAATAATAAAATTAATAATAATAATAATATAAACTAAAATAAAACGTAACAAAACAATTGATTTAAACAATTAAAAAACTAATCTATCTATCTAATAATCTATCTACTAATCTATCTATTTATTTATCTATAAAAAACCAATAAAAATTAAATTAATTAAATATAAAATGCAAATATATATATTAGAATAATATTAATATTTTAAAATTACTACTGTTATTAAAAAATTATTATAAAAATATTAAATTTACAGTTTAATCTATTGATAATGTATGAAAATCAATATTATTAACATAAAGATGTAATCAGCAGCAACAGTAGTAATGATGCATTCATATAATTTTAATTTCGAAATAAATAAAATTAAATAACAACTAATGTAAGTTCACACTAATTTATTTTATTTTTATTATATTTTATTCTTTTTTTATTCATTGTTGTTGGTTTATGACTAAATTAAGCATTCATTTTTTTTGTTGTTTAATTTTATATTATGTAATGTCATTAAATTTAAAGTATATTTTAATAAATGAAATCATTTGATTGATGACTCTCATTTAAACTAATGTTATTGGTAGTTGTATTATTAGTATTATTATTAGACAAATGGGATTGATTTTGAAATTGTTGATTATACACGTTGTTGTGTAATGGTGCCAAAGCAGTAGTAGTAGTAGTTGTTGTATTTGTTTAATGCTGGGTTATATATCGCTGGTTGTTGATCAAAGGTTTGTTGGCTTGACGGAGTTTGGGAGGAGAATTGTGGCACTGCTTGAATGTGTACATTTTGAATACTATGATTCGACTGGTTACTTTGTATATTTTGTTGAATTGGGTGATGGTGTTGAATTGGAACCAGATAGTAATTATATAGGTTGTTGGTCATTGTCGAACTATCATATTGCTGTTGAGGTTGATTGTCATACTGAGTCAATGCTATCGAACTATAGTCAACTGGAATAGAAGGCAATGGGGGAGAAAGAATGTTATTTGGTGAATTTGGGATTGTACTGCCTCTTGATAAAATATTGACGCGATTTGAAAGTGATTGATTGGGAGATATAGGTTGTGTTGTTTGTTGTGGGAATGGTTGGATCTGTTGATTTAAATAGTTGTAACTTTGGTTGAGATCAATTGAAGTTGGAGTTAAAAAATCTGGAGTTGGAGGTGATGTGTAGGATGGTGTGGGGTTTTTGAGATGAACTTGTGGCAATTGGATATGATGGTATACTTGAAAGTAACATGGGAGAAGAAATAGTAGGGGAATAAATTGACTGATTTCCATATAATGGGGAGGATGGAAGACTTGAAGATAGGTTATATATTAAATCCTTATGAATCCCATTGTTTCTTTGGTCTAGTTTTAATCTTTTGTGCATTGGTGTCTTGATGTGATTTCAAGTCATAAAGATTCATATTTAAATTCTCTGGAGGAGATGGGGATCTTGGAGGAGATATATAAGGAGCTGGTCTTTTGGAAGAATTGTTATAGTGATGGTTATTATAACTCTGAAAGGGTTGGTTGGAAGGAGTGTGGAACTTGGGTTCAGGACCAAAAAGGCTATGATAAAAAACCAACATTGGAATTAAAACAGCTCTATCTTGAGGTATCTTGCTAAGCTTATATCTTCCCATGTAGCTGATGATATCATTGGTGGACATTGAAGTTACATCCATAAGTTCTGCTCTGGGGCGAGAGTCACTGAAAGTAAATATTTGACGAAGGAGACGTTCAATCAGTTTGGGTTTAGTACCTTTTTTCGATGCTCCAACTCTTGTCAAAATAAAAATTAAATCAGAAGCCTTAAGTGTTTGAAGGTATTTCAGACTGATTGTTTTAATATATTCATCATTCTTTGTTATATTTTGATAAAATTGGGACGAAGGAGTAGTATTACTGTTGTTGTTGTTGTTATTTATAGTATTTATGTTATTGATGTTATTTTCATTCTCATTGATTTGAGTTGGGGAACTCAAAGTTGATGAATGTGAGTTTGATTGATTTTTTGAGTTGGGTGAAGAGGGTGGCGAAGATTGAGGTGATGCTTGAATAGGAATTATTGAGTTGAAGATTAAACTATTTATTGGAGTATGTAACAATTTTGATTTAATAAATTGATTACTGCAAATTAAACAAAGATGAACACTGTCTGGAATGGGTAAAGATAAAGAAAAACAGTTTTTGAGGAATTTTTGTTTTCCTCACCAAGGTAGTAAGGTGCAGGTTTGGTTTCATTTACAAAAATTTGATATCTACAGATAAAACATGTGACAAAAAGATCTTCCATTTGACAATATAGATAAATATTAATATAAATTAATTAGTTGTATTGAAACCTAATAATTTATGTTAAATGATAAGAAATTTTACAAATATAAATTAATTTTGTAATGATTATTTAACAAATAAACAAGAGGTTGAAGATGATCTTTGTTTAAAATAATGTAATAGTACTCTTATAAAATAAATAAATTAGTACTAAAGGTAGTTGTAGTTATATATTTCCAAAACCATTGATATTGTTGGTATTCAAATTTAACGGCAAAGTAATTTCATTGATTTCTTTTAAACTTTAAAAATGTCTCTTTTCCTTTCTACACCTAACCTATAGGGTTTGATAAAGGTATTTAAATCAATTTACTATATTAGAAAGTGATAGGTTATTTCAAAAGATGCCAAGTCCCACCACCCCCAGAAATAAGATAAAAATGATTGCTTGGGATGGTCGATTTAATGATCTGTTATTATTGGTATATATGATTAGAGTGAGATTATTTGCCCTTTTGGAGAAAGGATACATAAATGATGTGTTTCTGGTTCATATTTTTGATGATGTTTGTTGATGACACAGTGAAATCAAGTCAATCACTTCAAGCGTGGTTGTGGAACACACTGTGTGAATAGTATAGATCAAATATTGGTATTGAGTTTTAAGTGTGTGTGAGTTTGATGACTGAACAACAAGGATGGAAACATGTAAAAATAGTATAACGACTTTTAATTGGAATTTATTTAATCAATACATCAATGATATAGAAATTGTAGATTGATAGTTGTTAATTTACTTGAATCATCGTATTTTTAAATCTTAATCTAATTGTCCTTTCTTTTAAAAATATTAAAAGAATAATGATAAATGTTGTTGTTGTTGTTTATAATGGAATTGAATAGAATTCAATATCTATGTAAATCCCAAAAATAGATACAAGTGGAGCAAGATACAAACATAATGTATATTCCAATAATACTTATACAATGAAAAAACTTACAATCGTTTTGATTGATGGAATAGAATATTTTGGTTTTACTTTGAATTTAATTATTGAAGATAGATCGTGTTTGTTTAAAAGTAGAACAGATAATAATCATAGATATAGTGAATAGTATATTTGTGTATCTATTTTAAACTTATAAAACTTGAATATACTAATATTAAAACACGATTGGGTTGTAGTTATATTTATAATTACAACATTATTAAATTGTTTTCTTGTGTATCGATGGTTATTTAAATTGCTACTCTAAAAAAGGTTTTACATCTTCACTCACTCATAACTATACACAGCTCCAATTGCCAATATCATTCTTTAATCCACCATTATATGGTGAGAAAAGCCACTCATTTCTGAGACACACATTGGAGGTCACTAACAATATGTCTAAACTTGATGACCATAGAAAAATATTTAAACATACCAATTATAACAATATTGCTGAGGATGCAATCAGTTGATGGGCTTGAGCTATTTTAAGGGGTACTTCCATGACCCCCAATTAATCAGTTGTCATTCAAATTCATCTTTTTCTTTATAAAGTAAATATTGATCATATTTTTGGTTGATCTTGTAAGATTATTAAAGTGTATGTTTATTTTATTATTGGAATACTTGTGATTTATCTATGGTGGTTTAGATTTAGTCTTTGGGTGAACAGAGAGTGTTGGAGAACGTGTATCAAAATTGTGGTGTGAATTGAGCTCACTGGTTGATGTGATAAAAAATTAATTGATCAATGATGTTAAGTAAATGAAACAAAATCAAACCCAGAAACAAAACTTTAAAAGATGCCTGAAAATTTTTGAAAATTAATATATCCTCACAGCAACATCATCACCACAGAAAGAAAGCTCACCAAAAGTAATATGGAATCAGTAAAAAGAAAGTGAGTTAATCTATATTGTTTTACCCATTGTTTGGTAGGACCATTAGATGATGTTGGTGTTGATGTTTTTGAAAACACTTCCAAAAAAACAAAACCAATATCAGTGCAGTGATTTTTTCTTACAAAATCTAATCAAAAAAATAAATAGCCAAGTTTGCACCCACCAACCCTCTTGCAAGAGGATGGGGAAACTTCAGTGAATCAATAAAAATAAACTTGAATTTTGACATTTGTCTGTAGCTCAAAATAATGAGATGTGACTTTTCCTCAGTAAAAACTCCATTGAAAAAACAAAAACAATTGTTGGGCAATGATGTAGCAAAAAATTGCTTAAATTGGTGGAGCACTTGGTTCAAAAATGAACATCTAAAAATAGGACACACTCATCCACATTTTAGATGTAACCACGTGGTGATTCAATTCCTCTGTGATGAATCAGTAAAACCTGTGGGAGAGGATTAGTTTGGAAAAGTCACATATGATGAGCAATGATTTAGCACCACAAGCAAATCTCAATCTCAAACGTGAGCTTTTGCAAGTGCTTCAAACCTTGTTGTTAGTGTTTAGGTCTTTTTATTTTCAGCTCTGTTTTGTTTTCAACAAACTTGGAAACTATTTTCAATAGTTGTCAAAAATGGATTAGTTTAGAACATTCTTGCCTGCAAATCTTCAATAGCCATTTTGAGGTTATTAATCATGTCACCAGATTCTTGTCTTGCCATTTCAACAACCATAATGAGCTGTTTAATGGTAATGGGTTGTCCGGTGAAACATTTTGATGTTGCCAAGTCTACCTCCTGTGGTGAGAAAGCTTCCAATTCCAACAATACTTTTTTGAATTCTTCGGGTTTAGTAATTGAGGGAACTTGCATGGATGTTGCAAAGCAATCATCCAAACCTAAATCTCTGATTGCTTCTGGGTTTGATGTAGTTGCTAAGATCAACAACTTACGTCCTTTTGGTGGAGCTCTTTTGAGCAAAACAACTAATGTTTGTAGAATAGTATTAGAGAATCTTGGTCCAATTGGGACAAATTCAATAAGTCTTTCAAGGTCATCAACAACAATGCAACTCATTGGCGATTTATAAGAGTCTTCGAAAATCTATATGTAGAAAACAAACATCATAAGTTAGTACATTCATTTCAAAGAACCTAAGTGCATGTTTAAAATACCTTTGTAATTTTAGAAGCTTTAGCAATTTCAGTGAAACCAACCAAATCATCTGGAGAAATAATACGAATGTATGGGAATCCAGAGCTGCTTGCAAGGGTTGTAGCCAATGAAGATTTTCCAGAACCTGGCTTTCCTGGTAAGAGAATAGAAACCAATGGTGTTCTGTTAGAGTTTTTTGACTTGATGGATGAATGTCTGTCCTGATTGTTGAATTTTTTCAAAAGGCTGGACCATAGTTGATGATTCCATTGGTTGCATAGTTTATAAAGAGGTCTTCGTCAACACCAAAGGCTGGCTTGATGTCACTCAATGCACGTTCGAAATCACTGGCATTAACATGGAGTTCATCGAGATTCAATTGTACATTCTTTATGTTCTTGGTATCGACTTGTCTAGAGAAAGCATATGATGTGGCAGCCTTGACTACACCCTCAATCTCGGCACCAGAATAGTTCTTTGTGTTTGCAGCCAAGTGCTTCAAATTGACATCTGGTGCCATCATCTTATTTGCTGTCATCTTGGAAGTATGAATCTTAAAGATTTGAAGACGACCCTCTTCGTTTGGTAGTGAAATCTCTACATGGACTTCAAGACGACCAGGTCTGAGCAAAGCCTCATCAATCATATCCTTTCTATTGGTCATACCAATAACCAAAATATTATTCAAAGATTCGACACCTTCGATCTTAGCTAACAACTGATTTACAATTGAATCGTTTACACCAGCATCTCCAGTCTTTGTTCCTCTAGTCTTACAAATTGAATCGATTTCGTCGAAAAATAATGATGTGTAGCTGTGAATCCTCTCCTTTTTGCTTGTATTCGATCTCGGCGTCCTTGAAGAGATTTCTGATGTTCTCCTCTGGTTGACCGACATATCTACCCAAAACCTCTGGACCAGAGACGATCTTTGGTTCTCGACCATTCAACATCTTTGAAATTTGACGAGCAATCAATGTCTTACCAGTACCTGGTGGACCGTAGAGCAAGATACCCTTAACGTGTTGTACACCGAGCTTGGCCACAATGGCAGGTGGGAATATTCTGGAAGCAAATGCACGACGGAAGATGTCACGGAACTCAGCATCCAAACCACCAATACCCATATTCTCGAAATCCCAGTCCTGTTTGAAGATCTGTTTGGTTTGCATTGGACCATTAGAGTCGATGTCGATCGAAGAATTGTCTGCCTTGATCAAGATGATCTGTGTAGTAGTTAAGAGAAAGTCCCTGATGTGCTTGTCCAGACTCTGGTGTCAATTGTACCTTTGAGGCTGTGATAACAAAGTTGTTTTGAGCATAGTTGATAATAACAGCCTGACCTTCCATAAAATATTGACTATCGTAGTCACGTGAAATTTGTTGACAGATCAAGTTTACATCTTGCTTTGGACCTCTCTTTCCAGCGGTCAAGTAGTCAATCTTGAATGTAATTGATGCAGCGACGGTTGGTTCTGGGTCAAACGCCTTGACAACAACAAAGTCAGTTTTACCAAAATTCAACCATATCTCTCTTGTAGCTTTTGACATTCCAATTGTACCTTCTTTGATTGAAGTTGATTCACTAAAATAAAAATTTACCTATTAATAAATTGATCAATCCCAAGATAGATCATTCATTTGATTGATGATTGATATGATCTACTATATTCGACTAGACATACGAAGCAGATAGTACATAGGTTTCATTGATAATAACATAGTTGGTATTCTCACGATGACCAGTAGATGGTTGAAGAATCTGTTTATAGTCAAGTGGATTCATATACACACGATTGGTATAAGCATCGGCATTATTGGCAACACCATCCACCTTTAATCTAATACTTCTGTTTGCCATTGATGTATCTATATCTGTATATCTAATATTTAATATAATGTAACTAACTAATAAATTATAAATAATAATAATAAATAAAGAAATAATGAAATCTAATTGATTACTTTTACACAAAGTATTAATTTGAGTGAAATAGGTTGTAGTAGTAGTTGAATGATTATACAATTGACTAGTGTGTTCTCTCTATTAAATATCAAATGAATAATAATAATAATCTTATGAAAAGTTGAACTTTGCTTTTTTGTTGTTGAGGATTTTTAAATTCTTTTAAAAATTATTTGGAAAAACAAACACGACACACTCAACGTATGCAAGTTTATTTAAATGAGGGATTGTTTAAATGAGTCATTGATTATTATTCAGTGTAATCTTTCATTGTTTGATTTTATTCTCTAAAAGTTAAGATCTGTCATTTAAATAGATAAAGTAATTATAATTATAGATTTAAAGCCAAGTTCCCTCAAGTAAATTCATTTTATATGAAAAGGTTCCTAGGTTGATATTCATATGAACAATATATATATACGCTTTAAATAACTTAACTCAATTCAACTTTGGTGTCGGGACTACTATTTTATAAAATATAAAACTATTAACTACATTTTTACACTTTTACAAATATTATAATTGACACATTGTTTACTGAATTTAACAGTTTAATAAAATAGTAATTTATGTGGACATAAAAATCTAATTGTAATTAAAGTATTCATAAAAAATCGGGTAATCATTGGTAGGTTTTGATAAAACAATGATCACCACACCATGTTGCATCAACAACAAGCAACCTCCGGCAATTTAAAAAAAATCTAAATTAAAATTAAAATTAACATCTAGCAATTGCTGCCAATAACATTGAAATATAGATTGTAAAATCACAAGATTAATATTATATATTTATAATTCAAGATATATATTCATATACTAAAAAAAAATGAATAAATATTTATTACTTTTATTTATCTGTTGTTGTATTTTGGCATTTGGAAATACTAATGCTGCAACCAATAATAATAATAATCATCGATTGGACAATATTTTGCAGACCAAATTCAATGTACCACTCAATATTAGCTATGACCATCGATCTTTGATGATCAATGGTGAAAGAAAGTTGCTGCTGAGTGCTTCTATCCATTATCCGCGTGCTACCCCTTCCATGTGGAGACCAATCTTAGAGGCTACCAAAGCTGCTGGCATTGATCTGATTGAAACTTACACTTTTTGGAATCTTCATGAACCTACACCTGGAACCTACAATTTCGAAGGAAATGCCAATGTTACTGCTTTCTTGGATATCTGTGCTGAGCTTGGACTCTATGTGACTGTTCGATTTGGTCCCTATGTGTGTGCTGAATGGAATTACGGTGGTTTCCCATTCTGGTTGAAAGAAATCGACGGAATGTTTTTAGAGACTATAATCAACCATTCATGGACCAGATGAGTAACTGGATGACATATATCGTCAACTACCTCAGACCATATTACGCTTCTAATGGTGGTCCTATCATCTTGGCTCAAGTTGAAAAATGAATATGGATGGCTTGAGGCTTCTTATGGACCAAGTGGAACTAAATACGCCTTATGGGCTGCTCAATTTGCCAACTCACTCAATATTGGAAATCCCCTGGATTATGTGTTCTCAAGATGATATCTCAACTGTAATCAACACATGTAATGGATTCTATTGTCATGACTGGATCGATGTACATTGGACTACCTATCCAGATCAACCTGCATTCTGGACTGAAAATTGGCCTGGTTGGTTCCAAAACTGGGAGACTGGTGTTCCACATCGTCCAGTTCAAGATGTTTTTGTATTCAGTCGCAAGATGGATTGCTTATGGTGGTTCAATGATGAACTACTACATGTGGTTCGGAGGTACTACCTTTGGGTCGTTGGACAGGTGGACCTTTTATCACTACCTCCTATGACTATGATGGTGCAATCGATGAATATGGATACCCATATGAACCAAAATATAGTCAAAGTCTTGAATTCCATACTATTATACATGCATATGAACATATCATTTTATCCATTAACCCACCTAAACCTATCTTATTATCTGGCAATGTTTGAAATCTCTCATTTTGTCTCTCCAATCACTGGTGAATCATTTTCATTCCTTGCCAACTTTGGACCTACTGGAGTTGAAAAAGTTGAATGGAATGGTAACTATTATGTTACTCAACCATGGTCAGTTCAATTACTCTACAATAATGTTAGCATTTTTGATACTTCATCTGCTCCAATTCAATCACCTCAACCAAAAGAATTTGCTGCGATTCAATCATTCACAACATTGCTCAATGGACAGAAAGCTTTGATTTCCAATTTACCAAACTTCTCTGAAACACCAATGGAACAACTTTCTTTGACTCGTGATCAAACTGACTACTTGTGGTATATAACTAAGATAGATGTAAATAATGTTGGTGCCCAACTCTCACTACCAAACATCTCTGATATGGTTCATGTGTTTGTTGACAACCAATATGTAGGAACAGGAAGGGGACCAACAAAACTAACTTTGAACTCGACAATTGCTGTTGGTACCCATACTCTCCAAATTCTTCATACCAAAGTAGGTCTTCTCAACTATGGTGAGCATATGGAAGCTACTGTCGCCGGTATATTTGCGCCAATCACAATAGACTCTGTAGATATTTCGAAGAATGGTTGGTCAATGAAACCATTTGTTGAAGGAGAGCAGCTGGAAATTTATAATCCAAACCGTTCGGGCTCAATTCAATGGAAATGTATCATCGACTGGAACTCCTTTGACTTGGTATAAGATCAACTTTAATTTGGAATTATCGAGCAACATGTCATTGGCCTTAGACATGCTCAGTATGACTAAAGGTATGATTTGGTGAATGGTTTCAACATTGGAAGATATTGGTTGGCAAATGCTTGGGATGCAACCCATGTACCTACCAAGGCGGCTACAGTCCAAGTATCTGCCAACTAGGCTGTGGAGAACCAAGCCAACGATACTACCATGTGCCAACCGACTGGCTGATGAATGGAGAAAATGAAATTATAATTTTTGAAGAAGTATATGGAAATCCAACTAACATACAATTAGTCCAAAGGATCATTCCTTACACATTGTAAAGAATTGGGTGTCGACTAAAAAAAGTACTGCTTTAAATGTTTCTATTTCTATAAATAATACAAAATGGTTGTAAAAACAAAGAATTTATTCTTTTCTATTCTATAACAATCGGATTTGTTTCTGTACCTATCATTGTATACAATGAGAGAGGTTGGTCCAGTGACCTTGATCTCTTATAATCATTTTGTAAGGGCTGATACGATGACATTGTTTTACGTTTTGATGTATATAGTAAAGGAGAGGAATAGTCAGAGTTAAAAACTGCTGAGTGGAGAAGAAGAGGAATCGGAATAGTAAGAGCTACCACTGCTGCTACTACTAGATGGTTCGGTACATGGTGATTGATCACTTGGTGAAGTTTGATTGCTTTGATCTAATTATTTGAATATTGATTTTTTCGATTGCTATTATTATTATATGTAGTTAAAATTACTATTATTATTATTATTATTAAAAACTACTTGTTTGTTGACTGTTACTATTGTTTTTTTGTCAAAAATTGAACACTATTCTTATTGACTTGATTGTTTGTAGGTTGTGCAATTTGATGATTTAGATAGTATTGATGTGCATGATACGCTTGGAGTTGGGTAGGGGAGAATTAATTTTTGAGATTTTGGGTGGTCGCTGAATGAGCGACTGTGTGATAGATTGAGTAGGTGGAAGTGCAGAGGGATACTCCTTGAACCAAGAATGACATAAAGCCTCCTTACAGGATATACGACGCTTTGGATCAAGAGTCAGCATTTTCGAGAGGAGATCGAGTGTCACCTCGGAGTAGGAGCTGATTCTGCGATTGTCCTTAATATTCTTTGTGCATAACGACGACGCTTATATGGCTGGAATCCTGGTATCGATCGGACGCCTGGCCATATGGTCTCGGTGGGTGTTCCAAATGTTCTAAATATCAGGTCGAGCTGGTTGTCCTCATTGGTTCCAGCGAAGAGGTAGTTGCCGCAGAGCATTTCGGCCATGATGCATCCGACACTCCATATGTCGACCTCTGGTCCGTACTCTTTGACACCCATGAGCAATTCTGGTGGCCGGTAAAATAGAGGAAATTACTTGGTTCGTCAGCTGAGGATTGTCAAAATATGTGGTGAAGCCAAAGTCTGCCAGTTTCAGATTGAAGCGATTGTCGATCAGCAAATTCGATGGTTTAATATCCAAATGCATTATTCGCTTACTGTGGCACTCCTCCAAGCCTCTCAGTAATTGCTCAATAAAAACTTGGTACAGGTCAAGGGCAAAAAGTTTTTCTTGGGCGAGATAAACTTCCAAAGGTCGTACTCTAAATATTCAAAAACTAAAACAAGTTTATCATCTAAAGGAATTGGATTATATTATATTAATATGTTGTGTGATTAAGATGGTTCCAATGGGAGGAACTACTTACCATTTGTATAGAAATGATCCGTCAGCTGTACTATATTTTTGCATTCTCTCAATTTACTAAGATATTTGACTTCTACTGGCACACCATTTTCCGTATTCATTATAGATATGACTTTAAGCGCAACCAATTATTGGTCATCAAACTGATTGCTTTGTACACCTTGCTGATTATTGATGAAAATGTTGGTATTAGCAACATAGCATAAAAGTCGTTTCCATATTCTCCAGGAGATCTTCGAGATCCCAAGAAATACATACCCATAAGAGCCTGAGCCTATAAGCCTCAATTATATGAAACGAGTCCATAGTTTAGGTTATAATAAGTTTATTATTATGTGTAAATGTATTTTCCTATTATATGTGATTGATTGTCGTAGTATATAATATTTAAAAAATAATTGGCTAACTAATAAGTTTCTACAACTACTACTACTACTACTACCGAGTTGTTTCTATTATTAGCTATTTCTATGCACATACAAGAATGCAATGAATAACATACAATTCAATATCAATATCACAATACCAATAATATTTATTATAAATATGATAAGTTTAAAATAAAATGATAATATTATTTATTTAATGATAAATAAAATATTGTATGATAATGATAATGTATTGATATAACAATATTAAAAGATCAGTAGATCGAGAGATAGATAGATAGATTATCTTTAGTTGTTAAATACAACTTTTATGTCTAGTTTGTATTGTTATTAATATTTATTACTATCACTATTATTATTTTGTATTTTATAAAATTGTTGTGTTGTTGTTTATATGTGTTTTTTATGATTTGTTGTAATATAATGTGGACTATGGTGATAACAAATGATAAAAAACAACAACAACAAAGAAGAAGACAAGATAGATAATAATATATCAACAAACAAAAGAAGGAATATGAATAGCTATATAGTTATAGGTACTTATTGCTACGAATGATAGGTTTCTTGTTAGTAAGGAGGTAGTTTGGTTTGTTTTTTGTTTTTGTGACAGAACACGCTGCCATCCCAAGTCTCAGTCAGACTTTTCTCTCATAAAAAAACAACTCGCTCACTTTAAAAAATCCACATTTTAAAAAATATTTTGTTTTTGTTGTTTTTCTCCACTGTGGTTTGTGGTAGGTTGGATGATTGATTGAGATTGTCTGGCAGGACCAAACCAAGATACATAGACAAGAGAGTGTTTGAATGGGCACATCCATTGCTAGGAATAAGAACATCATCAATCTGAACATGATCCTCTGCTATCTCTCTTACCTAGGAAAACTAGGGATATTTATCTTAATTTAAAGCAATCAACAGAAAAAAGGTTAAAGATGATTTAAAATGTATTTTATTTGTTCAACAAATAATTTTTATCTAGATAAAAAGATGTAGATATTATTAATTGTAGTATTGCTTGAGTTAAGTTGTTCTTATTTTTTTTTGTTTTTTTTTTTTTTGCTTGCTGAAAATGCGATATGGAGTTGAGTATATAAAATGTCCAAAACAAATTATATATTTTATATATAATTGTAATTTTGGTTGGTAGGTTAATATTATTATTATTATGATGATGATGATTATTTCTATTTGAAATGTATGTAATTAGTTAGGTAGGTTTGTGGTATTATTCTTTTCTTTTAATTTGGAGTTGGGAATCCTTTGAATACCCATCTTTCAAGAGCATCATCGTATCGGAAGTAAACTCTGTCTTTCTTTTCATCCTCTTTGGATGCTCTCAATCTTTTTCTTTGTTCATCCTCAATCTCCTTCTTTGCCACATCAGAGGCACTCATATCACCTTCGATAATATGTTTTGGTTACTTCTTTCCAAATATTCAATGATGCCATTGGATCAGTTATTTTTGGATATTGTGTATGATTTGCTTCCAATTTCTCTGTATCAATTAAAACAGTATCGGTTGGATTGAAGTGATGTTTACGTGATTTCGATTTGGAGTGCTTTTTAGATTTTTTCTGTAATAATGGCACATTGTTAGAAAATTAAACTCTAGTTGAATGTTGTCAATCAATAGTTACCATTTTCTCTCCTTCAAGGTATTCTATATTTACAACACCACATAGGTACCCATTAAGGTATGCTTGGTGTTCTTCTTCTTGTGACTCTGGATTGTAGCCATAAATGTCACCCTTTACAAATTCATTCTTGTCAAAGTGTAAGGTGGCAGAGGTGTTTGATGTTTGGCACATGATGTCGACAGAGTCTGTCCAATTAATTGATCTAGTACCAAAAATAACGTTCTTTACGAGAGCATCTGGAAGACCCTTGTCGATAATATATGATTCACTGTGTATTTTGTCACCATCTCTTACTGGAATTGTAATAATAATCGAACCTGAAGTAACTATAGAAACAGAGTTCATGTGAAACTTGGCAGAGAATTGAACGTTGCAGTCCATCTGAATACCGTCGGTGGTTGAGATGTGGAAAGCTGAAGAGGTGGGTGATGTGATACTTGCTCTGCAATGAATCTTGCAGTAGTGGTTCCCTCACCTTCATAGGCAGGATATCTAACAAAACAGTGGTGAGTTTCACCCAATAAAGCATTATATGGCTTTTTTGTGAACTGATGGAAATAAAATATCAATATACCATTACGATTGAGTTCCTATCGTACAAAAACTTACATTCCATCTCTAATACATGATAAGAAGTATTGAATGATGATTGCCATTCTTCTTGCTGGATCTGCTTCATATTGAGCACTATTAAACCATGTTAATAATCATGTGGCTGGTAACTTGGTGTTTATACCACTGGTACTAAATATACATACCCAGATAACAAATGGAAATACTTCATATATCTTGAAGCAGCTAACTCAAGAATGGAATAAGGCATTAAAAAAAATTGATGGCATACTAACTCTGTAATATTGTTAGAAATTTGGTATTAGCAAGACCATTTGAATGGATCGATTCCTTAATAGTTGAAAGACATACTTTGTTAACTCCTGACCAATACCTAGCTGTGAAATGAAACTCTTTACTGCTCCGAAAATTGAAATTTCACGATGTTCCCATTCTCCGTGGATGTCAGCGTATGACTTTAAAGATGGATCGTTTTCGAGATGACTCATTGTGTATTTGTGCTTATTATCGAAGTAATCTAAACTTGCTGAGTTATAATAGTTGTTAGAATCTGAACTAACCAAATTAAATATTACAAATAGATTGAAATTTAACTACTACTTTTGTTATTACAATTAAAATTGGCTGTATATTGAGCTGGATGGTCTAAATGCTATGAACTCTGTTTTAAATTTAACAATCAATCGTAAGTATATTGATCTAGAGGTGGCTCTCCAATCTTAATGTAGATGTATGAACTAAAGAATAACAAAAACTCTCTATTCACACCAAACAAAGCTTATATTACTTTAAATAAATAACTAATTTCTTCTTTGATATTATTATAAAAGTATACTGTGAATCCAAACCTTGCAATGGTCAGTTAAAGTGGTTTTATATCAGCTCAACACAACACTGGGTGAATGAATGTTAATGTTGTAATAGAAAAAAACGATGAAATATCTTTTTTCACATTTAAAATTAATTGTTGTGAAAACTTTTAAAAATGAACAAAGCAAAACAACAAAAGTTATTACGTTGCTATTGTTCTTGTATTGATGATTCTAACTCTTTCTCTGGTACCAACATATAACTATATTAAATTATTTAATTCTAAAAAATTAAAAGCAATTGATATTATTACTATTACTATTTGTATTTTTATTATTATCTCTACTATTAATAATATTTTGTTTGAAAATCCCAAACCAATTCTGTTGTTACTTTATAAGTGTGAATATTTAACATAATATTGCCATTGTTACTGATGTTTTTGCTGTAGTTGGTGGGAGGTACTTGCTTTTGATTTACAATAGTCAATAAAAACAACACTGTGTACAATAACAAGGGGTGGTGGACAGCAACTATTACTTTTTATTAAATAGATACAGATAAAAGATAATAGTAGTAGAACTAACTAGTCGTTGATAAAAAAAGAATAGAAATATGGGAAAACACTGACCGTTCCTGGTTAAAGTTGAATGAAAATCCAACACCACACCCCAACAACCACCTTCAAATCAACCAACAACCAATTTTATCACTCTCACACCAGCACAGATGATTCACTACTCACTGTTAAAATATTAATATTTTTGTTTTTCTTTATTTCCACAGCATTGCAGAAATCAGAGTTGTGTCGTTATTGTTGTTTATAATCAAATAATAATAATAATAACTTTTATAAATATTTAAATAGAGTGTGCAAGAATAAAAGTGAATGGCAACACGGTGACAACATGTACATAGTTTGAAACTCACATCATTCAATATTCAAATCAAATCGATTTGATTAGTTAGAAGGAGTCTCAACATGTCCGCTGCTGTTGTTGGTTTATTTTATTCGACACGATGATAGTGGTGAGTGTTGTTGTCAACCAAAACTAATTAAATTGTGATTCGACAGGTAACAACATAAAAAACCAGCAAGTTAGTAGTGGTGCAAAGGTGTAAAAACGCGAAATTTTTTTAAAAAAAGATGAAGGTTGGGAAATCAAGGTGGTGAACTTTAGCGTAATGTTTTCGACTAATTTGTGATATATTGAGTACAAGCTTTCTTTTCAGGGAATTTTAAGGATTTAGTCCATTAATAAAACAATTAATTGTAACTCTAATTTTAAATACAAATATTAAATAAAACAAATAATCGTAATAATAATATGTCGTTGTTTAACTGAGGTCGATTTGTTTGTTCCTGAAATTTGATAAACCAGACCATTTCAATGATACATGATTCGAATAATAATTCTAATATTGAATAAACGAATATGATGTCTAATTTAAATCATACTTTTAATATTTCTAGATATTGAATTCTTAACTATTTATAAATTGTATTATATTATACAAAATCTGTTGTATATCTGTAATTCTGTTGTTCTTTTTCTGTTTAGCTAAAATTATCTTTATTAATCAAACAAAAGGATTTGTTGTTTAATGTTATTATTGTTATTATTGGTTTTATTATTCTTAAAATTAATAGTATGGCTATGAGTTAGTTATATTATTATTACTATTATTTTTATCCTCGATGTTATGCTATTGTTGGTAGTTATTGTTATTTATTTTGGTAACATAAAGATTTGTATTTTTCAATGAGTTTTAAAATTGAAAGAGTGTCATTTTGAAAGGGTCACCCTTTGAAGTTTCCTTACTTTTTTATAATAAAAAAAATTGAATTTTAGGTGGTTGCCACCTTCACAATGAATTTATTTAATTGTTTTATTTTTTGAATTTATTTTTTCAATTATAAAATTTGGGATTTTAGATTTAAGATCTAAAAAAATCCAATATGGACAATAACAACAAGATTAATTACAATTCTGTTTGTGTGTGTGAGTGTGTGTATAAACACTTTCACGAAATACATTCAGTTACTTCATTGTACAATACACCACATAGCATTTATTTGGAATGCATTAGTCATGTAATCAACCTATTTATAAAGATAGTTAGTTATTAAACAAATGTATATTCTAAATAATTTAATTTGGTTGTTGGATTTTAAATTAAATTACATTCTAAATCGTTTGTAATATTTATATATTTATATTTATATGTATATGTATTATTATTTAATGAGTTGTTTTTGTTTCAGTGTTATTGTTGTTGTTGTTTTCTGGGGTTGGTGTTTCGTTTGTAGAGGTTGTTGTTGATTCGTTGGTGGTTGTAGTGGCGTCGGCGGTAGTGGCGGTAGTAGCGGTGGCATTGGTGGCGTTTGATGGTTTTGGTGTTTCGACTTCACCTGTAAGCTCAGCCCATGTTGTTTGTTCACCATATGGACGTGGTCCAAGTAATTCACGGAGATCGTCTCTTAGTAAGACCTCTTTTTCAAGCAGAACGTTGGCAACTTTGAGTAATTCTTCTTTCTTTTCTGTGAGCAACTTGTGTGTACGGTCATAGGCATTCATGACGATCTTTCTAATTTCTTCGTCCATCATTCTGGCGGTAGCCTGGCTGTATGGTTTCTCAACGGTGATGTCGTTGTTCTCCTTTTTGAATGAGATGACACCAACACGCTCGTTCATACCAAAGTGGACAACCTTGGATGATGCAATGCTGGTTACCTTCTCAAGATCGTCTTGTGCACCGGTGGAGATACGACCAAAGATGATGGACTCTGCAACACGACCACCAAGGGTGACGCAGATTCTGTCTTCGAGTTGCTCACGAGTATAGAGATACTGATCCTTTGGTTGGTATTGGGCGAATCCTAGTGTTCCCATACCTCTTGGTACGATTGACACCTTCAAGAGTGGGTCAGTGTGCTCGAGGAACCAACCAACGATGGCGTGTCCAGCTTCGTGGTGAGCAACAATGTTTCTTTCTTCCTTGGAGAGCACTCTGTTCTTTCTCTCCAGTCCAACCAGTACACGCTCAATTGCTTCTTCAAAGTGCTTGAATGTAGCTTTCAATGCGTTCTTTCTAGCAGCAATAAGTGCACCTTCATTACAAACATTGGAGATATCAGCACCACTGAATCCTGGGGTCAAGGTTGCCAACTTCTTTGCGAGTTCCTCCATGTCGTCTTCGATCTTGATGTTTTGGAGATGTACCATGAAAATATCCTTTCTTCCCTTGATATCTGGCTCACCAATGTAGATGGTACGATCGAAACGACCTGGACGCATCAATGCAGAGTCTAGCACATCAGGTCTGTTGGTTCCTGCAAATACCACTACACCTTCAGTGGAGCCAAATCCATCCATTTCAACGAGTAGCTGATTGAGGGTGTTTTCACGCTCGTCATTGTGGAATCCACCACGTGAACGAGATCTTCCAACGGCGTCGATTTCGTCAATGAAAATGATGCATGGTGCATTCTCACGAGCCTCTTTGAAGAGGTCACGAACACGAGATGGACCGACACCAACAAACATCTCAATAAAGTCAGAACCAGAGATTGTGAAGAATGGGACACCAGACTCACCGGCAGTTGCCTTGGCCAGCAAGGTCTTACCTGTTCCTGGTGGACCAACCAAGATAGCACCCTTTGGAATCTTGGCACCAAGACGCTTGTATTTTTGTGGATTTTTGAGGAACGATACGAATTCCATGATTTCCTCCTTAGCTTCATCCATACCAGCGACATTCTTGAATGTGGTGGTTGACTGTCCACGTGTCACCTTTGACTTGCCAAAGATACCTCCTGGACCCTTGCCAAGAGCTCCACCCAAGTTTCTTGAGAAGTAGGTGATAGCAGCGACAAAGAAGATAGTTGGGAGAACTGCCATGATTTCCTTGAAGATTCTGTTCTCCTTGATGTAGCTGGCGAAAATCTGATCACCCAATTCAACACCTAATTCAGTCTGATCTTGCTCCAACTTTCTTTGGAAGTCGTCAACGTTTGGTACATTGATCTTATATACACGAATTCCATCGGGTGTCTTTACATAGATGTAAGCAACGTTCGATCGAATCAAAATCTGGTGAATTGTGCCCGATGGCAGCAATGTCGAACGGAATGTATGATAGTCGATATATCCCTTTTCGCCCATACCAACAATAAGCAATCCACTTGCAAGTAACAATGCTGAAAATATACCTGTAAACTCTATAGAATGACCATTGATTGAAGTGGTATTAGCGCTTTGACCCTATTGCAAGTATCATCATTCCTATCTTACTCATAACATTGAAAAGTGTGCTTGAGCTTGGAATATCACTTCCATCCTTGGCATTGTTTCTGTCGCTATCTTTATTTTTGTCCTCCTCCTTCTTGTCTTGTTCTTTCTTTTTCTCTTCCTCCTTCTCCTTCTCTTTCTCCTTTTCCTTCTCTTTCTCTTTCTCTTTCTTTTCTTCTTCCTTCTTTTGTTCCTCTTCTTTCTTATTGTCGTCCTGCTTCTTCTCTTCTTCCTTCTTCTCCTTTTCTTTGTTTTCATTGTCTAGATTATCATTTTTCTTCTCATCCTTTGGCAATTCATTGTTTGGCTGTTGGGAGCTAAAATATCGACTGAGCAATGAACTACTACTGCTGCTGCTGTTATTTTGTTGATTGAATCTATTTAAACTAGTGTGTGAAAATGATGATGATGATGATGGTTTATTATTAATTACAAAGTGTGATTGGTGCAGTCTGCTATTATTATTGCTGTTGCTGCTATATATATTATTATTATTATTATTATTATTGGTTGTGCCGTAGCATTTGACAAATGTAGATAAAGTCGATTGTCTATTTAAATAATTCTGTACATATGATCTATATTTTAATAAAGATGTCATTGTTGTTGTTGTAGTTGTTATTGTTGTCTATTTATCTATATTATCTATTTGTAGAATATATAATTATAACAAATAGATATTAACAAATAAATAAATGAACATATAATAATAATAAATCTCAAAAACTGAACTAAAAACGAAATAGCATTTACCTTTACTTGATCACCAACACTCATTCACAGTTCCACAGCAGTAGCACCACAATGATTTTTAATTTTTTAATTTTTAAATTTATTTTTTTGTTTTTTGTCAGAAGGCTGTTTGGCAGTTGACATCACCATTACTTATTGTCTATCGAATTGTTTGTTTGGATCGAGTCATTAACATGACACCAAAGAATAACAATAACAATAAGAATAAGAATACTGCTATTGACTGAAGCAGGTCATAACAACACCAACAAACATCAACAATAATACCAGCGTAATCCTGAGGTTGTTGATAGAAATAAAAGGTGGTCTGGTTATGCATTACATTGTTACATTTGTTTTGGATGATGGAAGAATATATATATATATATCATATCAATAGAGATGTAATTGTTTTCTTTTTATCATCTCTCTTCCATTTGGGTAGTTTCTCATATTGCTCACGGCTCATACCAAATGCCATTTCAAAATCTTCTGGCGATAGGTATCTTTCGAGGTTTTGAGGATCCAAGTTGGTTCGGTCACCTTTTAACAGTGTCTTGTAATCACGATAGTTGGTGAATGGTTCGTATTTTGGGCTTCATTGCATCTCTCTGTTGTTGCTGTAGAAGTAGTCTCTGCTGTCTCTCTTGCTCCTGCTGCTCCTTGAGTTGTTGCTCTTGCTGTAGCATCTGGTTTTCCATCTCCACTGCTTTTTGTGCACGCTGCTGCTGTTGTTTGATTTTATTCTCTATCGATTCTTCTTTTTGCTTTTGAAGTTTCGATTTCCATTCGCTGGTGGTTGCTTCACTGTATTTGATTGGCTTGAGTATTACTTCACTTGGGTTTCTTAGTTCACCCATCAGTGGCAGCGAGTGCAAAGACAACCGTGTCAATCTGAAACAAATTGCACTTCTCCTTGACATAGTCAATGGAGGACTGTGTGATGTTTTGGCAGTCACGCAGGAATAGTTTCTCAAGGTAGAGTTGGTTGTTGGCAAGTGCATAAATTGATTTATCAGTGATGAGAGTGCACCCGCTAATGTCAATGTGCCGGAGCATAAATAGATTCTCTGCAAAATAAAGTACTGAAGGATCATTCAAACTAGCACATCCAATCATCAGTAGAGTTTCCAACTTGGTTAAATGCTTTCCAATTAAAAAGAATGACTTGGTTGACAATCTCAGGCATTGTGAGATATCCAGGTGCTTCAAGTGGTGGAGTGACTTGCAGATGGAAGCCATTGAGTTGTCCAACAATCTATAGTTGTCACTAATGTCCAGATATTCGAGATGTGTGAGGAATCCGATGGATGAGAAAGACAAGTCTGTTAGCTGAAGACATGATTTCACTGTGAGTGAAGTGAGATTGAGGAGAGAGGCCGTGATATTAAGGAAGCTTTGGTGACTGATCTGGGACTTTCTGATTGACAGGGTTTGCAGGGCGGGAGTGGATAGCTCAAGTGTTCCATCCATGTCTGTTATTTTCGTGCAGGAGTCTACTTTTAGATGTTGCAGGTGAGGGAATTGACTGCTTATAATAGTGATCACTTCATTTGATACCTTTGGATTTTCAGAGAGATTAATTGCAGTAAGCTTTGTACAGAGATGAAGTAAAGTGGTTAAAGATTCAACAGATAGTTGCGGACACATTGACAAGTCAATCCTTTCAAGGGTTCCAGAGAGTTGTGTGGAAATTGCCTCAACTGCAATGTCGGATAGAGAGTGACAACGTGACACCTTCATATCTTCTATTTTGCTGCATCGCTGGACAATGTGAATGATTCCATTGTCTGTAATAAACTTGCATCCTTTGAGTGATATCTTTTTCAACGATGGCATCTTCATGGAAATGTTTTGTGCAGCGCAGTCCGTAATATTGTAGCATGCCTCAAGAATCAACACCTCCAGCACTGGACATAGTGGGAGTTGGATGAAAGTTTGATCCGATATCTTGGAGCATGAGCTCATGTCCAAAAATCGTAGTTGTGAGAAATTAAACATCAGCAATGCTTCATCACCGACTCTATTTACATTACGCATCGATAGCTCTTGGATTGCATGTCCAGAAAACAGTGCCACCACTTCATTTGTAACTTTACACTTTGAGAAATCGATACGTTTTAGCTTTGGAATTTGCGCAAGCTGACTAAGATTCTCAGTAGTCACTATTGGACAGCTTTGGATATCAAGAGTGTGGATTTGCTGACAAAAAGTTGATATGATCGATATGGACTTGGAGCCAATCAACGACATAGACAGGTTCAGCGAAGTTATTTGTTTGCCATAGTTGGAGAGAAACTCTGATATTCCATCGTCAGTTAGCATTGGACAATTCGAAAGATTCAGTTCCTCCATTTGTTTAAAAAGCTTCACCTATCGCCGACAACTGTTGATTGCTTATTGAAGTCATCATTAAATCAACTTGTTTCATACCAACTGTCTTTTCCTTCAATTTCGACATTACAACCGGGGATATTGACGCAACCTTCAAGAAGTCAGCTAATTCTTGGTGCTGCTTAGTTAAGGCCGATTCCATCTTATCTTTACAGTATTGATTATCAATTTCGAAAAGCAATTCCAATAAATCTTTAAGCTCCATTAAAAATGGATTCTGCATACTTGGATCGATCTTTACATATGAGAAAAGTTAGAAGAGGACTAATCAATGATTAATATCATGATTATAAACTTAAAGACTTACCCTAATAATTTCAAAAAGAGAATCTAAATACATAGAATAGGCTTTGTTATCTTGGAAGTAATTTCCTTTTACTAGTAGCCTGAAGATATAGGTTGCTGGATAATAGAGTTTTCTATTACCAACTTTGGATCGCAGCCAAATGTCTCTTCCAATTTCAAGGATATCCGATTTAACAGAGTCTGAAAGTAGAAGTGCTTGTTGGAATTTAGATGCTGCTTCAATATAGTACGCATTACGATCTCTTTCTTCCTCAAAGTCATAGAATGGACGGTAGATGTATGATTTACCCAGAAGAAGCTTAACTGCGGCATCCTTCAGGTTGAATCGCTCCAATCCTAAACAGATGAGAGTAGCACCAATGATATATGTAGACCATCCCTCTAGTCCACGATCAAATAGATTGCGAGCACTCTCGAGTATGGATGCAAAAAGCTCGGCCTGTTTACTTGGGTGCTCGTATTTCAGGGCAACTTCAAACTCATCGGATGCCATTTTGTAGTAACGCTGGCATTTGAATGGAATAGAGTGGAAGTGTTGAGCAATGAGGATGTAAACATGAGCCAACTCAAAGTAGGCAGGTGAGTGGGTTGGTGAAATTTGAATGGCATCTTTAAACTTGAGTGCAGCTTCTTCCAGTGTTTTGATGTATTGGTTCTTTCCAAAGCCACCAGTGACAGCTGTGATTGATTCTGCTTGCACAACGAGTGTTCTTCCAAGCTGGCAAATGCAATCAAAGTTTTCAGGATTCGACTTGAGCGATGATTGGAATTTTGATGTGGCCATCTTCAACAATCTGAGTCTCTCACGGCCCTTTTTGTTTTGTGCAGCCATTGAAAGGGCCATTCCTTCGGCATAGTCCACTATATTCATGTGCTTTACATTTGAATAGATTTCAATAATGTCCGAGTCTACAAACTGGAACATATGTGGGTCACGAGAAAACTCATATTGCGCAATTGGTGAGAGAGTTATTCCTGTCAACAGCTGCAATCGCTCAAATAGATTCTTTGGATTGATTCTATCCATCCATAGCTCTGCCTGAGACTCTTCAATGTGTTTCTCAGGGTCATTTGGATCGGGATAGAAGAAAGCCATGTAAAATTTACTTGAGATGGTCTGTTTAATTCGTGTCCAAATATCAGACTTAAAGTCGAGTACCTTGTTGAAAATAGTTATGACTACCTCCTTGAATGGCTCTTCAGATAGTCCATGAACTTCCTTCATCTTCAATCTCATATCTTCCTTGATGATGCATTTTATGGAGCGAGCTGTCATTTCGAGAAGTAGCAAATCACGTAATCGAACCGAAGCTGAATGAAAGCGTAGACGACCCATATGACGAAGGTTGATTCCAAGTCGATGCATTTCTTCGATTATCATCAGTAGGTAGCGAGGTGTTTCATTCTTTACAGTGTTGAGTGAACGAGTCAGTTTCTTGACAGGTATTTCTGGTATTGCCATCGAGCTTGTTGACTCCATACTCTCGACCAGATTAGAAGTGTTGATCTCCGCTGTGACCTGTTGTTGAGCTTGATTATGTATGCTTGTAATGCCCTCGAATCTCTTTTGCATGATGGGCAAGAATTTATTTGCAAACTGTGTCTTAATTTCATCAAAGTTGGATGGTTCTTCACCTGGTGCCGTTGGATTTCCACTAAAGAGTGTAGTACCTTTATACTCACGGTCCAACTTCTGAGACAGATGTGGAATAATGACAGTCAGAAGATGTTGAGTAGCATCTTCGACCTCCGCATTGTGTTCTTGTTTTCAGAGTCAAGACGCTGCCAGCCTGTAAAAGCATCACTGCATAGTGGTTTTGGCCACTTGGCTTACAAACTCTGGTCTGAGCAGATTATAAAATATACTTCGCTTGTTTACATCATCTCGCTTGACCAGTGCCTCTGGCGGAAATGTCCTACTAAAATCAATCACATAATATCGATTATCATTTCCGAGATGTGCCTCCAGATCGCCAGGACTTGGCAACACCTTTGAGTGTTCCTCCACACTTCCAACCAAATGTGGCTTTAAATTAATTCTCCTTCCGGCTTCCGCCATCTTTTGACTCAACTCCGCAATAGAGTCATGTACAATCGATCCACTGTCACTTGATCCATATCTAATTGTCTCAGAATTGATTGGTAGCAATGAAAGAGCTATCAGTCTAAATCCTTTATAATCGATCAATGCAAATCTATATATGATTAGTTGAGTAAAGTATGAGTAGCGATCTTCCGGTTGTTGGTAAACTAATGTTTTCGAAACATACCAGTGGGTAGTGTAGTCCACTCACTTGTGCCATGTAGTAGGAAATCAAACCTTTAAGTTCATTTGACGCAGATTTCGATGCGTAATCATCTCTTGGAACTGATCCACCATACATCCAACAATCCTCATTCAGCATTGAGTCCATAGTAAATTTAAAGAGGATTCCCTGGCAATAATATTTCAGACCACCTGCAAATCCACCCATATCCACGGGGTCTCAAGCTCTTTTGTTCATATGGTAGACATAGTTCATTGATAATAATAGTAGCCTAAAGGATTCAGTTCCAATGATAATATTAGAGCTCTGGCTTTCCATCAAACCTCTGAACTTTCCACTTACATATATTTTCGCAGCATATACAAAGTCTCTCGCCAAATGTGAGAGCTTTCTAAATTTTAATTCAGTATCCTCCATCGCCAGAATAGTTTGGAATTCATCGTTCCAATTCATTTGTTTAGTTTCTAAATGTGAAGGTGAGGTGAGCGCTATTATTAATAGCTGAGATGCGTTGACATATTGTATAGTTGCTCTTACCAACTGAAGTATATCTATGTAGTTGTGATTGAATATGAATGGATCCAGCGCTGTTCGATCCATTGTGAATTGAGTTGTTGCTTCCAACTGGAATTGGCTTAAAAGGTGATGCATTATGATGATTCCTAGATGCATCAGACTCTGATATATAGTTATCAATGAGATCGGATCCGTCTATGGATACATCAGCATCACTCATGCAGTAAGATGATGATGACACATAGTTCCCATTGATGATATTACCATTGCCAGAGAGATGTACTTCACTCTTACTAATACTATTTACACTGCCATTTACGCTTCCATTTACACCGCTATTTATATTTATATTGATATTTGTATTTGTATTTGTGTTTGTATAGCAACCAAAGTCAACTGGTTTCTTTAAAGAGTGACTTCTTTTTCTTCTTTTTCTTCCTCATCGTTTTCTCTAAAAGCTTTATATTATTTTCATCTAAGCCATTACTTAAGTCGTCATTATCAGCCAATTCATTCTCTTCTTCCTCTTCATAGTCATCTTTTTCATCGTCGTCATCATCTTCATCTGAGTATTCTTCTTCTTCATCATCATCATCATCAGATGACACAAGGTCTTCATCATCATCTTCGATGACCTCTTCATCTTCTATGAGATGACTATCATCTTGTTGATTTTCAAGAAAAAACAGGGTGCTTTTCATCTATTCTTACAATATCAATCTCTTTATTTTTACATTCTATATATGATTACTACTACTTTGAATGGGTAGTATATATTTTATGACTATCTGGTTTTGTAAAACTGTTTGTTGTACTATTAAATTTCTACTATCACTACTTTGTATATTTAAAGTAGATAGATTATTCGTATTATTTACATGTTGCTGTTGTTGTTCTTTTCCTTGTTTGATGCTGTTGTTGTTGTTGTTGTTGTTTATTTAGCAATCTCTTTGCATTGTATTCCTTCTGTTGTACTTCATTATAGTCACTGAAGTAAGAATAGATATCAAAGTCATATACTTTTGATTTATTTATAGAATACATATTGTAATTATTATATCATACAGTATTAGTTGTAGTAGTATTAATAGTAGCAGTAGTAAAGTAATATGTTAAGATTTATTACTTTTGTTTTTTTGTTTTTCAAAGTCATTGTCAACATAAGCATTGTGCCGATCTTGAATCAAATCAGTCAAACCCACCCATTCATTTATTCGTAACCCATAAATCAAAAATAGAATGAAATTATGTCTTTATAACATTACCTTTTTACATATGTTTCGAAACATATGTAAATAAACAAATAAATATCTAAAGGAGATCATATCAAATTAACAACAAACCAAACAAACTCTCTTTCCAGTATCTGCAATAATAGAATTGGAAGATCTTTTTAAGACAGGCACTCTATAGATTTGAATTGTACCATTTAACCTTAACAAGAATAAAACCAAATCAGTTAGTAGTAGTCCAAATAATAATATTAATAATATGATACATCTAATAATAATACTCCATTAAATCCTCAAAATAGTTTTCTCCTTGAGCAACTATCAATATAATAAATGCCCAAAGGTCCTCCAACTATTATTTTTCAAGATACCTCCAATTCCTATTGTGTATCAGGAATAAATATAGTTTCACCCAATACACCAAATTTGACCCCAATTTTAACACCCAATCACTCTACTCCATCCATGACACCTTTTAACTCCAACTTCACTTCCAAGTAACCACTTTCAATTAATTTGATTTTGAACTCAAAGATATTTTGAAGTCAGGAAATTTCCTTTGGGAGTTTTATGCAAAGCCCAATTAATTACCCAATTTATTAATTTGATAAAAATCTTCTATATGCGTGCATCATTGGATTACACACACAGTGATCGATCATTTATACTCAAATAGAAAGATAGAAAAGATAGATAGATATGTCCGGAAAAGGTCGTACAACTTCCTTTTTTTTTTAATAACCAAGATATCTTGGATTATAATGTATTGCAAATGGAGAGTTCTTTATCGTCATGAAGAGAATGAAACGCCTAGTTTTGAAAAGCAGGATTTTAAATTGGTTTCAAAGAAGGGTCTGTGAATATATTGTGAACCATTTGATGGTTAAAGTTTGATACCATTAGGCAACTTACTATATTCACCTTGAACGATCCTACTGAGAATTCCAATCGAATTTCCCGATGTATTAAATCAATCTCACTTGATCTAACCACAAGGAATGTACAGACATGCTTGCCCAACATATTCAAAGCCACCCAAACGAATTTGCTACGCTGCAGCAGTCTCAATTTATACTATGGTCAACCGGGATTGGCGTGACAATCCAAAGCGCCATCAAGCACTGTCCTAATCTGAATGATCTTGCAGCTGCCAAGCTGCTCACTCATGCAAGAACATCTTTCGAAGCTCTCCGATGCATTTGGCCACGAGCAGGATATACTACTACGACTGCCTCAACAATTATACACAATATCTACGAACGATCTCGGTGAAACGACAGATCAAGTACAAGTTGATTTCTGTGCCGAGTTCTTTGCCAAATTGCCAAGCACACTCCGACTGCTTGATCTTGAGTATTGCCACTTAGCGCTGCGAGTATTGCCAATCTGTTGCGCTCACCGGCAGCACGTGGTCTCAAGTCTCTTTCTCTATCATACAACGTAATACGTGGGTCAATCACTAGCAGAGCTTGCAGCCTTTGTCCGAAGCGAGAGCTGCACATTAAGAGTATCTTTTCCTTGACTACTGTGGGTGGGTCAGCAGTGAGTTTCCAACGCTTTGCTCGTCACTGATAAACAATCGTACACTGAAATCCACCTTCGCTCGAAGTTCAACACAATACGAACAGCTGTCGGAGAGGAGGCAAAGGCGCTTCTCGACAAATCATACTTGGAAACCAAACAGGTACACCCATAAAGATCAATGCAGACATGAATCATGGCGACTGGGACGACGAGAGGTACAAACTTCAAATACAAAGGAATGAAATCACATTCGTAGACATAATGAAATTCGAACTGTCAATGAAAGATTTAGTATTAAATCATCCTATTTATATGATTGATCAATCGATTGATAGATCGATCTAAATACCAACAATTTCATGAAAATCAAATCTTTGTGAGTCTCCAAAACACTTTATTTCATAGTTTTACACATTACATACGCAGATTCATTCATTCATTCTCTGAAGTACATATAATTATTATTATTATCATTATGAAGGTATTGGTGGCAGTCGATAAGTTTAAAGATTGCATGAGTTCAAAGGATATAGGCAATGCTATCTCCGACTCAATTCATAGTTATGCCGATCAAGAAAAAAGTTACTACCACTGTGTTGGGCATCAAGTGATGGTGGTGAAGGTTCCTTGAATCTTTGCTCGAACCTTGAATCTAACCGTACAAACATTGAATGTAACTGGTAGGTTGCATGCTAGTTGGACAAGCACATTGAACATGTTTTATGATCATTACCATTCATCTAGGCCCTTTGTTGTAATCAAGTATTATCAAGATTGCTTACAACAGCGGAGAAGAAGATTGCTTGTCGTCGAGATGGCCCTTTCTTCCGCGGTTGGAAGATGGTGGAGAGATCGTTGAGAAATCTATGAATACTACGACAAGAGGAACTGGTGAGTTGATTCATCATGCTATCACTGTCAATGGCTGTAAACACATTGTCATTGGTGCTGGTGGATCAGCAACGAATGATGGTGGATTGGGTGCTCTGGTTTGCACTTGGTGTTCAAGTGACCCTCTCCGATGATAATCAGCCAGCTACCATTGTTGGAAAGCATCTCACATCCGTCAAATCCATCACATTGCCCAAGCACGTAGCGGAGCTGCCTCAGAGAAATTTAAATTTGAATTCTGCACTGATGTTACTACGCCATTTGTAGGTGAAAGGGGTGCAACTCATACATTTGCCAAGCAAAAGGTGCGACTCCACAGGATAGAGAGGTGCTCGAACAAGGAGATGAAAAAATGTAGCCAATCTTTTTGCCAACGGATATTCGCAACCAAGCTGGAAACCGGTGCAGCTGGAGGTCTGGCTGGTGGATTCGTCTCATTGTTTGGTGTGCGATCATCAGCAAAAGGCATGGATTATGTGTGCCAGCTCATCCATCTAGAGCAACACATAAAAGAAAACGACATTATAATAACAGGTGAAGGTTTTTTCGATTCAACTTCACTTGAAAGGTAAAGCAGTAACCAAGTATGATCAATTTGAAACCACGACGCTACACTCTGCTTATTAACCTATTATCAATAATTAGATATTTGGATTTAGGTGATATGTATAAATAAATCGATTATCATCATATGTGGATGCGTAGGTGATCAAGATCAAATTAGAACGACCATCGACAAGAAATGGAAATGTATAAGGAACATCTATGATTTTGCAGTCAAGATATGGAAAGAGCGAGTCGATGCATAAGACCCGAGAATGTATCAATAGGGTTGGTGAGACAGAGATAGTTGAACATCTATGATTTGCAAACGGCATTACCTGCTATCACCATAATCATCATCATCATCAATCATCAATCATCATCTCATCATCATCATCATCATCATCATTCACCGATACGATGTATTACTAATAAATATTTATTGTAGATTAAGTTATCTTTTTTGTTTCTTTTTGCGATCGCTATTAGTATTTATTGTGACTACTGTTAGTATTAGCATTGTTTGAAACTGTCGGTGTATTGTCATTAACTTTGAGATCGTCACCAAGTACATCATCGATAATTCTCTTTTTGATTTCCTCTTTCTTCTTATTCACTTGCTGTTTTCACTTCACTCAAACTACCGTGGCTCATTAAATTTCTTTACTTGTACTAGTTTTACTACTACTGTTGTTATTCTTATTTAAAGTGCTCTTATTACTATTTTCTTGATTATTGATTTACTTGTTGGTTTATTATTGCTAGAAGTATTGGTATTTGCTGTTTGCTGTTTGTTGCTGCTGCTGCTTTAATATCTGCTCTCTTTGTTCTTGTTTGTTTCTTTGCCTCTGCTGCTTTTTCATTGTTTAATTTCTGGAGGATTGACGAACTCAGACTGTTTAGTAAGGCTACTATGCTATGATCTATCTATTTGTACATAATCTATATTTGTATTAAAGTTACCGAATGACATACGAACCAACACCTCTAAAAGCCAAAGACTTCACTCTCACTCGCAGTATTCAATGTAACACCATCGAATGATCCTTTAGCAACCCCAATGTGATTCTTGAATAGATTTGTTCCAATTCTTTTTGAAGCTTATCTCTTAGCAATGCTTCTTCTTTCCTTTGCATAAACTGATATCATATTTGAAGTTAATTATCAAATCAATAACTGTAGTTGGTCAATAGCTAAACACTTATGATAAGGACTTACCTTCAATCTTGTCAAAGTTCTCAGAGAGAACTGGTTTTGATTCTGACATCTTCTATATCTATCTATCTATCTACTTGACTGTCAAGTAATATTCGTCTTATTTCGTCAAATCAGAATGATATATTAGAGTTGGAAATTAATTAAACTCGTTAATTTCACGATAAATAATTTCGAAAACATTTTTATCAACCAATCAACCGATCAATCGCACTCACTGTTACTAATAAAGAACTAAATCTCAGACGACAAGATGATAGACAAGTTCAACCAATTAGGAGATTATGTTAAAAAATCGAAATACTACATTCATTTATAAGTCATATTTGGTCATTTTTATTGTTGGTAATTTACACACATTTAGATATCTTCAACCAGGGATTTTAACTTCTTCTGCAGGAGGAGCATCCAAATCAGGGATTTTTTCTTCTTCATCGGCTCTCCCGTATTGATCTAATTCAACCGGTGCTGGAGGTTTTGGTTTGTAGTTTTTAAATTTCTTGTACCACACAATGAAAGAAATGGCAGCAATAACAACAAATACAACAATGGGAGTAATAATTCGAACTAGTTTCATATTAACCGTGGTATCTAGAAAAAACAAGATTGTTAGTTCTTAATCTTCCGAATTATTACTAATAATAATAATTACCTTTTTTTTCCTTTTGGTTGAAATATTGGCTTCAAAAATACCTTCATATGTATCATTGTTCATTAGAGTGAGTTTGTATGTATTAGTTACATTCCTATCAACAACCATACATCGATATGTTAAAGTAACATTTGAGGAATCAATATTATCACATGTTTGGTTCCCAATTTCCAATGATTTCGGTGGTATAATTCGATTTCCTTCAACTAAAACCAAATCAAAATCTATAAATGATACACTGTAAATCAGTGGTGTATCTACAAAAACAATTAATATATCTATATTTATAGTCTCGATTAATTAAATATACTTACTTAAATTAATTGGAATCCCTCTAAAGGTTATTGTTAGATACATGGATTATAATCATTGGGATCTCTCTCACAAGTGAAGTTGTTTCCAACAATTTTGGATTTCGATATGCAACGAATACCATCAAAAGCTACTGTAAAATCAATTTCTGAAATATCTGAAATACCATCCAAAAAGTAAGTGAAATAATCTTCTATCTAAAGGTGATATCTTTTGGATTAAACTTGGAAATTCTAATGGATTTCCAGTATAATTTTCAGCATTATCCAACATAAACTTTGGTGTGTACATTTCACTGCCATTGATATTGGTCGATACTAAATTGCAAAGAATACTAATCAGGTTTACGATAGATAATAGTACAGGCTATACCTTTCGAATGTAATTGATTTTATACTGAGATGGTTTTGTCTCCTAACAACTTGATTGAAAATGACCCATATGTTAGTGAATCAATGGAATCAACTAGATAGAGAGTATTATAACCGAATATTGGTAATTCTCAATAGTAGAATACAAACTATCAAAAACTTTGTAAATCGTCTTTCTATTATACACTTCTACAGAAACTACGGATGTTGTTTTGTTATAGGGGATGATAATTTGTGAATTATTGGTTGGCATTGTAACATCAGAGAATTTTTGATCTTTATATATTTAACTATTAAATCATTTTCGTTGTATCCAAATTCTTCCCATTGATGACAATTGTATTGTTTTCAGTTAGGGATATATTGGTAATGATGGGATCTATATTTTTTAATCTAAGTAAATAAAACAATGACTTTAAAATACAAAGAAAATACTTACACTCCCAAATAAATTTTGTACTAGTTATAGTTGTAAGATTTAAAATATGTTAAGTTGGTTTAAAAAACGGTGACTGGATAAACTTTTCAAATTGTGGGCATTCTTAATGAAAAGTATGCTGTAGTATCATTGATTAAAGTGAGATTTTCTCCAAAATCAAAAGCCAATGAATCTTGGAAATCCTTGTTGTTTTTTAGATTTGAAGAAAAATCCAGTTACTGTGATAATGGTTGGGTTGGTTGGAATGGTAATGGTATTGGGTTCTAATCTGACAATATGGAGATCCATTGTACTGGAGCAATTCTTTAGAACATTTCCAGAACAAACTCTAACATATTGATATTTAAAAAGGTTTGAGTCAAATAGGACAAATCAAAGTTGATGCATTGAGTGCTTGATTGGTAATTTGAAATTCATTTTTCAAATAGCTAAAAAACAAAGCATAAATTCCACCAGTTAAGAAAACACCATTAAAGAATATGTTTTCACTGTTTGAAGTAACATTATAAACTACAGGTATTTGAGCTGTTTTTAAAATTAGGTATCATTAGTGTTAATTTATATCATCAAATTTATTTGAATATCTCATACCATTACTAAAGTTCAACTGTAATATTATTAAAATACTAATAATAATAACTACTATTGATTTCATTAATATAATTCTTATTTATATTTAGATAATATATTTAGATTATAATAAATTAGAAATAAAATTAATAAACATATAATTATATATAAAGAAATTCTAATATTAGATAGTATGTGAATTAATTTAATAAAATATAATATATTAATTGGGGAATAGTATTTCTTATATAAAGTACAAGTATATATAATTTATATTTATTGTTGTCAATTTTTAATTAATATTCAATATCAATAATAATACTTTAAAACATCACAAAATTAAACATTTAGAATGCCATTGATAAGAAGTATTATAGGTCTGTGATGGTTATCAGTGTAGATGTTTTTAATTCATTTTTTTAAGCATGGATTAAGTGTCAACAGTAATAAACACATCAATAAGAGTGAGTAAAATAAAGCTGATTAAAAATAATATTGATCAATGAATTTGTGTGTTTGATGAAGAACAAAAATTGTCATGTGTGAATGTTTCGAATAATAAACCCACTCACTTTAAAGTGTTGATTACTTTGGGGTTCATCAATTAAAAATAAATAGAATTTTATATACTATGTTATATATCGTTAGATGTACAATTATATTTTCAATAGACACTGCATTTAATCTTATTTTGGGTGACTGAAACTGATCACAATCAACCCAGATTCATCAAATGTACAACTAATTTGACTGGGCTTGTCTTATGATAGAACATTTATTAATATTAGTGTCAAAAGTTAATATATTTTTGGTACAATGATAGCCAGTCTAAAGCTAAATTAGTGAAAATAATAATATTCTAGCTATTCCATACCTTTTAATTTAAAATAACATGTATATGTATAGAATTTGATTTATTTCTTATATAAATATTTTCTCTTTGTTAATCTGCCATCGGCACCACAGGAATAGAGGAAATTGTTTTCAAGTTTAACTTGGATCACACCATATGTGCTTACTAAACTCTTGAATACACTGGTTGGGCCAACAAAGGTTTGCTTTTTGTGTGCATCTTCTATGGTATCCAAGACTGTCATTGATGGAAGTGACCACGACTTGATGTTACCATCACTTGAACCGGACACGACAAACTCCTCTGTTGGGTCTAATGCTAACGATTTAGTATTGAGTGTATGTCCCTTGAAGTTTTCCAGTGTCTTATTGGTACGAATATCGTAAACAGTGAGGGATCCTTTCTTGCCACCCAACAATAACGGTCTGATTCTTGGGTGAGTAGGTGATTGATGATGCGCCACTTTCTTGGTCATTATAAGATGCAACCAACGATTTGTGTGGTGGGAGCAAGACGTCCCAAAGACATACATCCTTTGCGTCAGCAGAGATACCTGCGGTTGCCAACAAGCTACCTGCGTTCAAGAAAGTGAAATCCAAACATTGTTTTGAGTGTGCTTGAAGAGTATAGAATGGGCTAAGGGTGCTTTCTTGAGCTGAGAATTGCCACAACATTAGATTTCCTGCCATATCACAAGCACCAAATTTCGATCCACTTTGATTAAATTTACACTTTACAATCCTTGGTTTGGTTGGGAGTTGATAGGCAGTCAATGCCTCTGCAATACCAAATTGCCAGAGACAAATACTACCGTCGATACCACCCGATAAATAGAATGGGGACTCGGGGTGGGATTCGAGACACTGTACAATAATATTGTGATCAACTTTGTTAGAGTTGGAGAATGGGTTCTTGAAGACACCAGATTTGTTCTTGAACTTCAATGTTGATATTGACTTCGATGAGATACGCAGTTTCTTTGTATTCGTTGGCGAGGACAAGAAAGTATCAGCACCTCCTACAGAATCCATATCAAAGTCGTCACGAGATGATTCATAGGATTGCTTGAGATCAATCTCACGTATACCTCTAGTTGTAGCCACTGCGACCATTTGGATATCAGGGACACTTGTATTCACACAGAAAGATTGTAGCAAATCGCTATCCTTGTAGAGCTCAATCACTTCTTCGTATTTGATACGCTTGCCACTTGCGGCTGTACCAGCTAAATCACCGGAGCGTTGATCCTCTGGTATCAACTTGAATGACAATAAATCTAATAGCTCGCTATCTTTTGACCATCGAACTCCATAACTCGATATGATCCTCAGTGTTGAATTCATCGTGTTTCTTAACGAGGTTCAATAGATTATGGCCTGCTTCTTGATTTGGTTTCCTGTAGAAGATATCAAAGATCTGTGGGGGAGCAGTGAGGAATTTGTTTTGAATGGAAACGAACCAATAATGAATTCTCTGATGAATGGAATCATAGACATGATGATATTCAAGCGTATTAATAATTAAATCATACATCTTTTTAAATCTTCTTAAACAGAATAAATCGAATATCTTTTGTAAACATTTCTTCAGCTAAACATTTCCAAAATTAAAGAATTATAATTAGTATCCTAAATGAGGGAATCATCTTATTCAACCTACAGATATTGCTTCTGCCAATTTCTTTTTATCTTTCTTGATGTCGATATCGTCTTCATCATCGTCTTCTTCATCTCTGTCAAGTTGATTGTCTTTGTAAGGACTCTTTAATTGTTTTACACTGGAGATTAACTCTGGTAAACCTTTTTCTTGGAATAACAAAAGCAATATATCATATCTAGATCCACCCCAGCTTGCTAAAAATAACATTATCTATAGATATATTGTAAATAAATATTAATGCCATGGTCAAAACTAAATGCCAAACTACTTACATAAACAGTAAACACTATTAAACTTGTGTTTTGTACATCTTCTATACATGAGTTCAACTCCAACGACAACTTGATAAGATAATCCGATTGCTGTTGAGTTTGAACATAATCGCTGGTTTTGTAGATTGATTTCAAAATGTTGTGACAAGTAGTATCAAGGAACTGATTTGGATTCTTTCCAATTAATACCGTAAGGTGTAATGCTTGTTTGTAGTATTGACGGTTGGAACAATAGTGAATTAGTCTTTCAAGAATCAGATTTTTGTCGAGCTTATATTTGTCAGACAGGAGCTGTAGATTGTGGTCAAATGTAGCTACATTCTCTTTCCATGTGTTCGACTCAATGTAAGCAACAATATCGTGGATAAGTAATTGAAGTACAATCTTTGATTTCAATTCAATGTCAATCATTGGATAAAGTGAAATCTTTTCACGATCATGCTTCATCAGTTTACGTGACGAAAGTAACTCTTCCTTGTCATTTATGGTTATAGTTGGTACTGGATCTCCAAAGTCAAGGCCCATGTATGAACTAGCAGAGGTTGTAGTAGGTGCTCCAAAATCCAATCCCATATCATAGTTTGATGATGCTTTTGTTGGTGCTCCAAAATCCAATCCCATATCATAGCTTGGTGCTGCTTTTGTTGGTTCCCCGAAATCCAATCCCATATCGTAATTTGATGAAGCTTTTGTTGGTGCTCCAAAATCCAATCCCATATCATAGCTTGGTGCTGCTTTTGTTGGTGCTCCAAAATCCAATCCCATATCGTAGTTAGATGAGCTGTAGTAGTTGGAGCTTGAAGAAGATCCACCAAAGTCCAAGCCAAGGTCATCAGCAGTGACGGCTGGTTTTTCTTCGACTTTGGCAGGTTCATCAATTGTTGGAGCAACAAGAGTTGGATGTGTAGCCTCTAGATCCTCTATATTCTCTAGTGCCAAATATGAACATCCACTATTCAAATATGAATAGGTACTGTTTCTAAGGAATGGTGCATCTTTCTTTTTCTCGTCGGATACCTGTTTGAGAAGAATGTGGTTCTTGAGGAATCTAAAGAAATAAAGTACAGATGGACCAATCTCTGAGACTTTGAGGTGTGCAGATATGTCATTGTTATTCATTGATTTGGTTTGCGATGGTGCCACGCTCATTGTTTTTGGACTAGTAGTATGAGTAAGCGATGAACGTGAACTATTAAGTGAGATAGCAGGTGAAGGTGCTTGGTGCTCGTCCAACTTCTTTCGTGAATCGTCAATTACGGTTGATGGAAGCAAAACTTTAAGTGAATCTTCATATTTCTTGCTGAGCCAGTTGGCAATGGAAAGAAGACATCTGTCGTCGGTCTTTTTGGCATGTGGGATAACATGATCCTGGAGAATCATTTGTGAGGTAGGTCCATTGTCTCCTTCGTATAGACGAGCAATGACATAAGCAAGTTGGAAGTCACCCTTTACTTGTAGGATCAAGTTAATTGCCTGTTTCAAATCACCAGCCAACAAAAACATTGAGGCAGCCAAGTCATATTTGTGTTTGGATTGCAATAGATATGCACTCTTTGCTGCTGAATTTATACATTTCTGTTGTGTGAAATCCTGTGAGAGAAACTCTACGTGTTTGACATTCTTGGCAGCTTTGTGTAAAGCAATAAGAGAACCACGCTTATTCAATGCAATATAGTAGAGGGCACAATCGCTTGGCTCCTTGTTGATCATATAAGTGGTTTTAGCCAGTTTCTCAATGGTAGTACGTAGAGTATTTGGTGATTTAATCCAGAGACCTGCTCCCAGTTGCTTGAGATCTTCCCATAGTGGGTCTGTGTTGAAGCAATTTTGAAGAATGGTTTCTTGTGCTTCTGAATGCAAAGCCCAAAGCAAATCGGTTGCTGAAAGTGATGAAGGACGTTCTTGAGGATTTAGAGAACGTCTCAAGAACTGGAAGATCTTTACAACAAGCAAGAATCTTGATCCATTTTCATCAAGACCACCACGCATCTCACCTATTTGTCCATAAGTATCTGAAAGTGCAAGCAATTGAATCTGCTCACTGTTCAATAATCCAGCCAGCTTGACATGAGAAAGAATTTCACTCAACTTGGAAGCTTGTTTTTTTGGTAAAGATATTGGGATCCTCAGCAATTTGGAATTGCTCTTCATCATCACTGTCTTTGTCTCGTGAGAAATACTTGCTGTTAATAGCATCGATATCGTCTTCAGTTCCTGCTTTTCTGTCTGATGACTCTACAGAATCATCTGAAATTAAATCCTCAAGCTTCATGAAGGGCAGATGGATTGGTGTGGTTGGGAAATCGTTGAAATCCTCGTCATCTATTGGGAATCGATCTATCAAATACTTCGAGATGAATATCAGGATCTTTTCAACCTTGTCGAATTTACCAGCCATCATATACTCTGTCAACAGCTTGGGATGATAGTAGGAGAGAGAACGATTGAGGATGGAGTGCTGGTGATAAGTAGTTTCAAGACTAATGTTGGTACCATCGAGAAGAGCAAGCAAATTGGGGTTGGGAAGCAACCACTTGGTAAAGACCAACATCTGATTTCCACTAGTCACATACAACTCTAGATCTTTACCCCACTCTATATTTTGTGCTGGAGATGTTAAATCTGAGTACCTGTGAGTCTCGACCCAAGAACTCTTGTATGATCCAATGGTTCTGTCAATTGGTTTTCTAAGTACACGAATTTGCTTGGAAATACCAACGGCAAGACTTGCTGAACCATCTTCAAAATAGGTGAAACTGAAACAGCATTGATTTGAGGCATCTTCATCATTCAACAACTCAGTAGTTGAGTTGATATTAGGTGAAATAACAGTAGGTACACCTCCATTTGGCAAATCAAAATGTTCAGCTAATCTGATAGTTTCTTCAAGCTGGAGTTTGGGGGTGTTAGATTCAAGTTCCCAAATGTGAATTTCGGTGTTGGCAGATGTTGAGAATGGTATTGAGGCAAAACGACCAAAATATGCAGGTTTCACTGCTACCACTGGATGTTGGTATGCAGAATAGCTGCAAGTTTCAGTGAGTCGCCACATTGGATTTGTCGAATCACTGGTATCATCTGGACTGGTGTGAGGAGTTAATGACCAAACTGTAATATTTCCGCTGACACTACCAGTGATACATAAAGGATGCGACAATACATTCTCAAATGAGAATTTTGAATTTGTGGATTCATCAGATTCTGACAGCATTCCTTCATAGAGTGACTTTGTTGAAATACCATTGGATATACCCTTTGGTGCGGCACATATACATGAGATACGTGAATCACTATCCAACTCTTTAATGGCCAGAAGCTTCGATGAAATCAAAGATGGTGGAGTGGATGGTGATTGATTCAATACACCTCCTTGAGTTGCTGGAATCACTGCTGCTGATGAATATAGCTCCTTATTACTCCATTCTTTAGTTGATTGTGATAATGTAGCCCCTGGTGGAGCGAGTGTACTAGCATTAGGAATACCATTATTGTTGCTATTGATGATGTTGTTATTGTTTGTATTAACTGCAGGAACTCCATTCAACTGCTGATCCAAATTTCTTTGCTGTTGTAAAGATGATTTTTCAATTGTAACACCCCAGACATATATACGATGGCCATCCTTGCTTAGTCCAATAATAAAATACTGATGTAATGGAAGCATCTCTTTTGGATATACATGCTTTTGTGGCTCGATGACATGTACCTCTTCAATCCAATCATCACCATCGAAACTCGATTGTTCAATGACACCAATTGGAAGTTTTAAAAGTCTGTGATTATGCTCATGGTTGTCCATCTGGTAAACTAGAATACCTTCCTTGCTTGCACTGAACAAGTAGTTATGGGTTGGCGACCAAGCCAGTGAATTGACGCTTCCACCTATAGAGCCTGAATCTACCAAACGATATGGACATTGAATTCTATTGGAGTCTGACCAGCTATGCCACAATATAATATTATTATTTTTGTCGATTGAACTAAGGTACGGAGATGAATTCGAAACACTTAATTTTTTGATATTCGATTTATGTCCAAAACATCTTGATGTTGGCGAAGTATTTGTTCTAAATAATTACGAGGAGATCAAAATTAGTTAATACCTAAACGAACCAATCGATTGAAAATATTTACATTTGTGTTTGATTTTGATTTTGGATAAAGAATTTTCTACAGGAAATGGCACCAGAGAATGAATTTACACAGATAGTAATGCTGGTTGGTGTGTTGTCAGTGATTGAATTTGGTTGATAGAATGCAAAGATACGGTTTGGTCCAACTTCTTGTGGTGATAGAATCTGAGCTCTAATTGACAATGATATGGACGAAGTTTGTTTACTGCTTGAGTTATCTGTTCTCAACTTCCATAAAACAAGAGATCCATCTGCTTTGATACCTAAAATCCAATCGACCACTGGTTTTGATTTAATGAGCTGTGCTGCCTTTTGTCTCAAAAATGAGAGGGGCTTTCATATGGTCTAGATCGATACTATCTAAGTTGTCGCCAGAGTCAGTGTTGTTTGTGCTATCTGCATTAGTGCTGTTGGTTTCGCTATTGATATCTCTCTGTGGTGATAATGAAGATATCCAATCGACAGTCTCTGCACCACCTGGAATGATATTTGATACATTGAATTGAAGTCTGCGTGACTGCAATGACTGTTGCCAAAGTCTGATGACTCCATCCTTACAGTTGGTCAGCAGTATATGGTGATGGGTTGCTAATCCAGTTCGAATTCGCCACGATATCCATGATATCGAGCGAGGATGGGGCAAATAGATGAATCCATATGAATCATACTCGACTTTCTTTGTTTTCTTCTGGGCTGGTGATGATATCAATGGTGATGTAATAGTACTGTTCATTTGGCCAACCTGAAGTTGCTGATTCGAATTGTTTTCATCTTCTATTTCATAGGTTTTCTTTAGTGTGTATTTTGGCTCCTTGCTTGTCAACTTATTGAATTCATCTTTGAAGAAACCCTTGGTTCGGACAGGCTGTGCGTTGAGAGAAGCGTTGGCAGCTGCAGCAGCTGCAGTGGCAGTAGATTCGTCTTCTGCACGTGTTGCACTCTTAACTTTAGGCTGTATATACCAGACTTTAAGCATACGATCACACTTTCCAGCAGTGGCAAACATTGAGCCGTCCGGAGCGGCTGCCACGTAGTAAATCGGCTGCGAGCAATCAGTTCGCCAAGTGACAAATGCTTGCTTTCTAAAAAGCTTTTGCTCACGTGCATCTATACGTATATTATCATTAGCACTTCTGGTGGTCGCAGAAGTTGTTGACGACTGCTGCTCCTGCATCTTCGCCAAAGAATAACTCTTCAAAATCTGTTCAAAGTCCAACTTCCAAATCGCCAGAAGCTCTCCACCAACAATAAAGCTAGTGGAGTTGAGCCAACACAAAGTATTGATATCGAACTGGTTGGGAATGACCAACAGTCTCTCCCATCTAGTTTGGCCATTATTATTGTTGTTCACTGTAATTCCACTGCTATTTGTACTCTCCTGTGTTGAGTTTAGCTAAACGTTAGTACAACGAACATGACCTGCAATGCAATATTTATATTTATTCAAATGACATTTACAATTCTTTTATATAGATAGATCTCTCTTGACGACGCAGTCAACAACAGAGAATCACCAGTGCGAAACACAACGCAGTTGACATCATGCTTGTGTCCTGTGAGCACCTGTAGTACATTCAGTGATCCACCCCTTAGAATATAAACATTCTTGGCTGACGAGTATGCATAGTAGATCTCATCGTTCAGATTTGTCGAAGTGAATGTATTGGGGTTTGGATTGGCAGCACCAGTCACAATCTGACTTGGAATCATACTGTACTTCTTGTTCTGTTAATAAACAAAAACAATCGTTCTCTTTAGATCTAACCTAACCCAAATATAATATATAATACTCTATTATAATACTGTTTAAATATAGTCTACCTAATCTGTCTATCTGTAGATGAGGCCTGTTATCTAAATCTGTATCTATCTGATGAGCTTTATTAATAATTGTAATATGTAAATATTGCTTTGGTAAGCCTATGTCTCTCTTATGAACTAACAGTATGTAACTTACACCCTGTCAATGTAAAATAGCAAATGCTAACCTTTTCAAACAAAAAATTAAAAAGTAAAAATCTAATTTTTTTATTAATTTCACCAGAGATAAAGTCAAACAAATAGACTCAATAATATTATTACAACTAATTAGATCTATTAATTATACTAATAATACAACAATTGATATATAACTAGAATTGTTTAATTGTCAAATAGTCAAATTGTATATATCTATTATCAATCCTATAATTAATAGAAATCTATGAGTTTAAGCTGAACTGGTGTGGAATAGAAAAAGATAAATCTACTTACAACTACTATACTATATATATAAGAGTGTTATGTGATATATTGTAAAAAGTTATCGTTGTTAGTAAGCAGTTTCTTGTTTTGCAAGAAAAAGAATCTGACTGAATATTATGTGGCTTGCTGTCTTTTGTCACTTGGTCCCTGGTGGTAAATATTTTTCATAAACTAATTGCAAATTGTTTTCAATGATTGAAGGAACATCACCAATTAATTGTATGAAACTTTTTAAATATCAAACTGAAAGATGTTTCATTTAACATATAATAGTTATTTAAATGACTAGATAGTTTGTTAGATCAGATATTGATTGATTGTCAGTTCTGTCATTAATAGATCAAATTGTCACTAGAAAAAGTTCCAATTAGTTAAGCTTCAAAATTCATAGTCAATAAATTGAAAGACTTTGGAAATAATTGATAACTAATAATGATATTCTATTTATTATTTACAATATATTATATACTATTTCTATTGGTCAGATGATTGTATATAGCCTACATCATGGTTTTCAGGAACTTTATATTCTTCTTTTTGGAAGGGTAACTGGAATATTCTTATTGATTTCATTACTTATAAATTTCATCATTTTCATCTTTAGGTTTAGAAGTTGTATAATGATTATTATTACAATCTTGTTGATTATTATTATTATTATTATTAGAGCAACCTTGTTGATTATTATTATTATTCTGATTTTTATGTATAACATCTTCCATTGTATTTTGATCTAGAAACTCTATATGATGAAGACTATTTTTAATATACTCCATTTCTTCTTTGTTAAATGGGCTATGTTGATACTGTTGTTGTTGCTGTTGTTGATACTTTTGTTGTTGTAGTTGTAGTTGTTGTTGCAGTTGTTGTTGTAGTTGTTTTTTTAATATTATTGTCAAGAGTGTTTCTCAGATTCTTTTCTAAAACACTTGATATCATTTTCACTCAGCATAATCTATTATTATCTGGATGTAAAGGTGTGAGGCTACCAACACAATTCAAATCTGATAATGAAGTCGGCTGAGCAGAATATATTTATTGCTATTATTAAATGTATAAATATAATTAAATAAATTAGATTCATGGTAAACAATTGTTCCATTTCTAAAAGAATCTGAAATTTATTATTAATACTCAAAATTATTCTTATTGTTTGATAATCGGCTAAAGAATATCTTTTAGTTTTTAGAAATTATTATATTGTTATTATTAGTATTATTATTATACGATTTTAGAATAGTATATTAAAATAATCTATAATAATAGTAATATAATAGATAAAAATAAAATAGTTACATTTAATTATTATTATAATTTAGAAATTCGTATTGAATGAATGTATTGATTGATTGATTAATTAATTGATAGAAAATGAATAGATTTGATTAACACGTGATTATCTAATTGATGTCACTGACTCTCAAATCTTGTTGTCCATCTCTTTAAAATGAAAGCATATATGGGTAATAAGCAACCACATTACGAATCAGTTTGATTTTTACATTCAAAAGCTCATATTAATTTTGATACAATGTGAAGCTTTTGACAAATTATTGTGTGTTGGGACTGCGATCTACACTTTTTAATTCACATCTTTAATCTGACATCTTTAATAATATTTATATATTTATTACTATTTATTAGTGTCTTTTTGTTATTTCTACTTCATGTTATTATTTTATTGTAGTTGTTTTTTTGTGTTGTTGTAGTAAATATTTATTTTATTGTTATTGATGATGTTGTTGTTGCTGTTGTTGTTGTTGGGTATCATCGATCAGTTTTATTATTTATAATAAATATTATATTTGTATTGTTAAAGACGTTTGTTGATGAATTAGTATTAGATTAAGATTATAACTAAACACAATATCTATTAATACAACAATCAAACACTAATCGATAATAAAACTTCCATGGAATGGTCTCTTCTTATTGTTTTTGCCCATGTTGTTGATATTTGTATAAGAATTGATCTAGATTCATGTTGAACATTCTATTATTTACTTCCACATTAACAAATAAAGAAATGAGTGGGATTGAATAAAAATGAAGAGCAAATGGATACATTCCTTTTATCTTGAAGGAAAATTAAACATATGATACAAATTCAATTGTATTAAAACAACTCATAAAAGGTATAAATTATTACTCCAATCAACACATGTTTTTCTTTACACATATTATAAAAATCAATGGCTCTAATCGATCACATATTGAAAATAAAATTGAGATGATAGAGATACACTGAAATCCATACGACACTCAAATTACACAAATTTTGGTAAATATCCAATCAAATCCAAGTTTGGATTATTTGCTCCCCAAATCTTGGAGAAAACTTTAATGAATAAATCCCTGTTGCATATGAATTTTTACCGAAATACATTGTCATGTGTTAGATTAATTGTTAGAATATTTTATCTTTTAAAAAAAAATCATGATTTAGGCAATCTTTAGATATAGAAAATAAATATATATTTTACAAGAGGATAATACTTTTATTATTATTTGTTTGTTTTTTTGAAAAGATATCTCAATTTCTTTTTAAATTGTTTTTTAAAAACACTTCTATGTCTGCGACATTAGATTCCTCTGGTAATTGCTAATTGGTTGGGATGTTGAAAAAAAACTTGATGGTTGTTGGTTGTTAAAAGATGTTTGGTTGTTTCTGTTTTTGAATTCATTTAAAAGCTCTGGATATTTGTAATTGCAAATGTCGATTGGTGTTTTCTCCGTCAATATCCGTCGAATTTGGGTCGGAACCATATTGAAGCAATAATTGTAAAATCTCACGTGATCCCATTGAAGCTGCCAAGTGTAGTGGTGTCTCACCATCTTCGTTGGTGCAACCGTAGAGGGAACTGTCTTCCAGCGACAGATCAAAGTTTGCGAGTTCTTGAATCTTCATCTTTTGGTTGTATTCCAATCTCTTTGAATACTCGAGCAGCAATCTGGTGGCATCCAAGTTCTCCTCACGTACACTGTTGTGAAGGCATGAGTCGCCATTGTCGTCAGTGGCGTAGATGTTGGCACCGACTGAGAGCAACAATGCCAAAATGGCTGTGGAAACTCCTGAGGCGGTCTTGATGGCAGCGGCTATGTGAAGGGGTGTGACACCATCAATGTCAGAAACATGTACATTGGCACCTGCGTTGATGAGGAGCTTGGCAACTTCGAGGTTGGAGTGGGCAACTGCCAAGTGGATTGGGGGTGATACCTTGATAGTTTGGAATGTTGACTGCAGCACCAAAAGAAAGCAACAACTTGATCATGCTTACTGTATTGAAGATACAGGCCCAGTGTAGTGGACTGTTTCCGTATTTATCTTGGACGTTTAAGACTGGCAAGTTCTCTGCAACCATTGTGCGTGCTTCCTCTTGTGGGATAATATCACTAAAGGTGGCAACATAATGTAGCATTGAGTATCCACGGACATCCAAACTGTAGTTGGTATTTGGGAAACGTGATGTAGATTGTTGGTTTCTCATGGCCATCGAGTTTGATGGCAAAGAAGATTCACCAGATCCACGAATTACAAATTGGGCAGAGAAAGTGGTGGAGAAGTCAAGGCCAAATGCTGACTTGGGGAGAGTAAGCTCTGGGAGAGCTTGGTTGGCAGCGTTGATTACAGAATCATCCTCATAGTTGTATGGGGCCGACGAGGAAGACCAGTGGTTTGGTGAGTTAGAAACACGAACTGAAACTACACCTGGAGCGTGCTCTGGTGAGTAGCAAAGAAGTGTACCGGCAGAATGATATTCTGGGGTGACCTCAACATTGTCAAAACGAATTCTAGTGGCTGGAGTATCAACAAAGTTGGCACCAAGAATGGCAACTCTGGTACCTCCGCAAGCTGGACCACCGAGTGGAATGGCCTCACTAACTTGGGGAAGGTCAACGTTGGCAATTTGTTTGATTTGAGTAGAGTGGGATACCAAACAAATTGGATTGGAGTTGATTGAATCAATCACCTCAAAATCATTTGGATTGGTCTCTGGATCTGAACCATAACGACGGAGGTCGAATCTGAAACAGAAGAGAGTCTCACCCTGTTGATGTGAAGTGACAAGAATCTTCAATTTTTTGAAGGCAACAACCTTACCGCTACCAACTTGAACCGGTTTGTTTCCGGTCATGAAGGTAGGCTCCTCTTGGAAATTGTTACATCTCACAAGAGCGCAATGAATATAGTAACTTCCATCCAACATTTTAGAATCGGCATTAAACATAACAGATGGGGCAGGCTTAATATTTCTCTTGTAGACGGCTTTTTCGGGAGGTTGCTCAACTATTTTCAAATCTACTTTTCTATTGATTGGTACAACAAATAGAGGAATAATATTAATTTTGGATAAGAATGTTGGATGGTTAGTTAGTTAGTTATTCAATATTTATTTTTGAGATGTGTTGGAAGTTGAGTATTGAATAATTTCTCAAGTCAGGAAATTATTAAAACTCCAGGAAGGAGGGAAGCACCATAAGAAAAACAACAAAATTTAAATATCAACCACTTGAATAAAATTAAATAATATGGAAGGTGATAAGAGTAAATGTCAAGAAATAAATCCAGTAAATTTGAGAATTTGGCAGGAAACTTTTTTTTGAAAAACCAGTTGTAGAATAGTTGTTTGCCAGTCAATTCCAAGATATATTAAAACATGACGAATTGATTACAATGGTACCAAGCAAATAAAACGAATATAGATTATAAACACTTTTTGATTGGTGGTTGAAATTATTTAAATCAATCATTATTGTTTGATTTAGAACGGATTAATATTGTGAGAAATAATATGGAAAGTTGAAATGGTCAACTTAAATTATCTGATTCAGGTGATTTAGATTATATTGTTGAATGATAAGATGAATGATAATGTGATGATTTGTTGTGGGTGCTGGTGATAATGAAAACAAAAGAAAGGATTGGGGTTTTTTGATTATTAATACATACTTAGTTGGATCTGGAAGAGAGTATGAAAAATCTAAAACTGGCTGTTGATATGCTGATGCTAGAGAACATAGGTTTGCCCGCAGTTCGTAAACTTCATAAATGGAGTGGAATGGAAATTTGTGCGATCTGTGCCAATTGTAATGACTGTAACTTTGGGAATGACTCGAAAAGTGAAATGAGAGATGATTCATCGATCTGTAAAAGACAACGCAAAGCGGTGGCCAAGTAGTATTCGTCTGGCTTCAAATCCAATGTTTCGCAAATCTGTTGGTTGGCAATGGAGAATCCAATACCGTGTTGATTGATCTCCTGGTGAAGATGTAAGAGTGAATCGACTCTGCTGGTGCAAACAATTGCTGTAGTTTCTGTAAGATGACTAAGTAGTTGTGAATGCGTTTGTTGTTGGTCCTGCTCGACGGGGGTGAAAGGAGCGATTGGGAAGATCGATTGTGAGTGCATCGGTGAGCTTTGTGATGTGATCCTCGGTGAGATGAAGAGTGAGAGCCTCGTAGAAGAGGTGCGATTGGGCCAAACGTCCAAGGGCGTCAACGTGCTCCAATGGGATACGGAGTGAGGTGGCGATAGTGTGGACGCGTTGCAAGTCGGCTTGGTCTACTTGACCACGGATCTGTGAGAGGAGCACAGAGAGCAAAGAGTCAACCTGCTCATCGGTTGCACGGTCCAGCAGTGCCATCAAGCTGAAAATAGCCTGTTGTCCCTGTCTTGCATCGCCATCAAATCCAATATCATCGCTTCCACCACGTTGTTGAACGAAAGTCGCCGCAGGTTTCTGGACGAAAGAGTTCAAAGTCTTTAGATGGACAGGCCCGAGATATTGAAATATACTCAGGAATCTTGATAGTTGTTGTTTTTGTGGTTCTTCCATTTCCACTGCTGTTGTCGTCGCTGTTGTTGGTAGGCTTGGTTGGGTGGTAGGGAAGAAGCTTGTTGAGGTTGTAGACTGCTGTCTCTAAGCTTTACTTTGCTTGCTTTGCAATGCTATGCTAAATAGTACGATTATTGCTGTGTTGAGTTGTGCTGTATATTTATTATTATAATATTAACAACTGTTAAAGTGCTGCTGATTTTGGCAAATGAAAAAAAACAAAAAAATAAAATAATTGAAAATTTTTTTTTAAATTCTAAATTATTTCTAAATTCAAATTTTTTTTGCTGTTGTTCAAACTAATACTATCTTTCTTTCTTTCTAACTTATAACTATGTTCGTATCTGTATACTATTAATAGTTTATTAATAAATAAATAAATAAATAGTTGTAGCTTTGTAGTTTCGTTGTTAATATTACTGTTGTTGTTCTTGTTGTTATTCTTGTTGTTGTGGTTGTATTATATACAATTACTTTTATTATGATTAATATTTGATGATTATTAACTTTTAGTGGCTGTGGAGATCTTAATAAATGTAAATCATTCAATAGTATTTATTTAATAAAAGTTATCTTAAAAACAAAAAAAAACTATTTATATAAATACTAATGTTATTATATTTATTGGTTTGTTGTTGTGGGGGGAAGGGAGGTTTGAGAGTGTTGAAAATTTTGTTTTTCAAATTTTTTTTTTGATGCTGAGTTTGACAGGTAGTTTCTTTCATTCTGTTTTTTTTAAATTCAAAATTATTTTCAAATTTTTAGTGTTCTGATGATGTCCAAGATTCACTTGTGGGTGAGGAACCTGTTCGACGATTGCTGATTAACAGAAAACTTTTTTGCCATTCTCAAATTTTCTAAGTGATGCTCACCATATTCGGATCAAAACAAGAATATTTTAGATTATTTCTTTGCTTGTTTAAAAATAAAATGGAATATTCTTGTTTTTTATATGATCCTCTTGTCTAAGAGTCAAATCACAACAGTTCCTAGGAAACACAAAGAAATAGAGAGCATAGAGTTCAACCAAAAAAGTTGCCTGGTGGTTAGGAGACTTTTGGGTCAACAATTTTTGAATGAAGTTCAACTTGATGATTATTGATTGACTGTAAATAGAACATAGATATTGATGGAATCATGGTTTGATTGATTGATTGATCGATGAGGTTATATTTTTTGGTTATTTATTGTGATTGTACATTTTTCTTCTCTTCCAACTCTAACATTTTAATGAGATGATTGATTCTGTATGCTTGTCTTGCTTTCTCTTGATTTAATGCTTCAATTTCCTTCAATGCCTATTGTGTTCGTATGTATGTGAGATCCGGTTTGATTGCCAATGAATAAACCGGTTTGATTTGCGTTTGTTAGTTGTAAGATTTAGTGGTGATTCAGTGGTGTGATTGTTATGTTCGTACCTTTTTATGTTCGGCTAATGATACAGTGTTTCGTTGTTTGTCGAAGCTCTATTGTTGTCTAGTGTAACGTAGTAAGAACGCATCATGTTAGTGCTGAGTTGTGTATCTTCATCTTCAATGTAGATGACCATACTTAGTATTTGATTTTCAAGTAGTGCTACTTTAGTTGCAAGATCTTGACAGAGTTTTTCGGCGACGGATGCACGTTGTTTCAAAGCTAGCAATATCCATATCTATTTACGTTGGTTTAAATATCTTTGATCAAATAAACAGTGATCAAAATAGATTAAAATGAAAACTTTTTGTTTTTGGACTGGACCAACTCAGATTGGCACTCCACAATGACCATTTCAAAACTATCACCTATTAAATCAATGACAATAGCGAAAATGAATTGAATTGTCACAAAAGCACATGGATAGATCAATAAACCGATCGATAGATTGATTTGTTCTCTAATATAGTCCTTGATTGGATAGATGTCACCAATTCTACAACTACTAAGCTGGACCTATTTTAGCAAAAATAGACATGTTTAATAGGTTTATCCTATTCTATTAAATCGAGAATATCAAGATAACTTAAAATAGTGTCATAGGGAATAAATGGAAACAAGAAGCTTCCCTTCCTGGACCCAGTACTGTCAACAGCGCGCCCAATACGATCATGTTGATCACCAAAAATAAATTTGATTTTTTGTTTTTACAATATAAATTCCAACCTAGTATACTGATAACTGACTCTAGTTCACAAAGTTGCAGACACAAACTTTTATAGATTAGTTTTAAGTAGTTTAACTGTATTTTATTTATCATCAAAAGTCAAGTCAAACAAATAAAATGGATGGGTATGTACACTCCTCACATGATCTACAGCTTGAGTTCAATTGTTATTAATAATAGATCAATCAATCGATCAATCAATCGATCTATTACCTTTGTATTTGACTAATTTAGTGGTGGAAGAAAATGAAATTTTGAACTGGTTAAACGATACACTTCAATTGAAATACACAAAGATCGAGCAGACCGCAACCGGTGCTGCACATTGTCAGCTGATGGATGTGCTCTATCCTGGAAAGCTCCACTCTCAAAGGTTCAACTTTCAACGCAAAGTACGACTATGAATATATTAAGAATTTCAATTTGTTGCAGGAGACTTTTTGCCAAGCTCGGTGTTGAGAAGTATCAGGGTGCCATGGACGTAGACCGTATGGTCACTGGTCGTCCACAAGCCAATCTTGATTTCTGCCAGTGGATGAAGAAGTTTTACGACCTCCACTACAACGGTGAGCCATACAATGCATTGGAAGCGTCGTGTTTTGGCCCGTGTCAACTACGAGGGTGACAAGGCCTTGCTGAGCGCCCTCGGACCCAACGCACCAAAGGCTCCACCAAAAAGCAGCACCCTCTGCAGGAACAACAGCAAAGCCATCCACTGTAAAGCCTACAACCATCGCTAAACCTGCTACAACTGCCAAGCCAACAACCTCCTCCATCAAACCAGCAACCTCCACTGTAAAGCCTACAACCGAAACTACCAAACCATCAACAACCACAGCAACTAAGCCAACCACAACAAAGCCAACTGTTTTTTAAACCAACCCCCACCACTTCAAAGCCAACAACCCAAGTTGCCACCACCAACACAGCTCCACAAACTACAGTTACAACCATTGTCGAGACCGTTAAGGTTGTCGACCCAACTTTGGTCAAGGAGTTAGAGGAGAAGCGTGAAAGAGGTCACCAAATTGCAGGAAGAAATCACTAACTTGAAGATTACTATCGAAGACGTTGAGAAAAGATCGTGACTTCTTCTACGATAAAATTGAGAGCTGTCGAAGTTTACTGTCAATCAATCGAAGAAGATTCAGCTGCATCTGAGCACATCAAACATATTTTGTCTGTACTCTATCAAACCGACGAGAACCAAGCTCCAGAGGAAGGAGAAGAACAAATCTTAGAAGAAACAGAACAAGCCGAGGAACTCGAGGAAGCAGTAGCTGAAGAAGAAGAACAAATCATAGAAGAGGAAGAGATAATAGAGGAAGAAGGAGTGCCCGCAGATGAAGACAATTTACAGTATGACGATTCAACAATAGATGATGATGAAAGCTTTTTAAAATAAAATTAAATATAAATAGATAATAACAGCCACGATACAACTCAATACAGTGCAAAGATCATACACGACAGGTACTATCTTCAAATCATATTGTCAATAGATCAAATCTATGGAAACAACGTCTACCTGTCTACTACTTAAACTAGACTGATTCCATCAAATTAATTAACTGATTCTTAATATAAATGAATGATTGATTCTTAATAATGAATCACGTATTGCGTGCCAATCAAATAGTGGTCAAACAGTCCCGACATGTTTGGCGACGTGTGGGTTATGTGATAGAACGATCAGAAAATTCAAAATTTCACACCATTTTTTATTAATATCTTTGGACTTTGATTAATTTGGTGTTACCCTTGTGGGTTTGCAGAACACCTAGAAAAATGATTTATAAGACTATCTTGACTTTATTTGATTATCATTGAGCTGTTTGATTTATTTCTAGTTATTGTACAACAGATAGAAACAAAAATAGAATAGAATGCCTTACGTAGATATTGAAATGGACAATGGTTTAGTGGTGCGATGCCTACTACGCATTGCCAGAAGGTGATTTGGCCGGAAAGAAGGCCCCTGCCGTATTGTTCTTTATGGATGCAATTGGATTGCGTCCACATCTTGAGTATATGGCCAACCGTATTGCCAGCAAGGTTACTTTGTACTTCAACCAAACCTCTACTACAGATCAGGTCGTGCCCCAATCATCCCAGACTATGCAGACTACATGTCCGTCCCAGAGAAGCGTCCACTTCTTCTTTCCAAAAGCTCGCTCCAATTATGGGTGCTTTCACCCCAGAACCTAATCAAGGCCGACACAGTCAAGTACCTTGAGTTCATTGATAAGCAAGACTGCGTTGAGAGCGGATCGGCCGTTGGTATCACTGGATACTGTATGGGTGGAACCAACGCTATCAGAATCGCTGCAACCTATCCAAAACAGATTCGCAGCACTTGGATCATGGCATGCCGGTAGAGTTGTCTCTGATGCTGAGAACAGTCCACACCTTATGGTTGGATCTTTTAAAGGCAGAGTGTTACTTTGGACATGCTGACAACGATCCCAGCATGACACCAGAGCAAATCAAAACCCTCGAAGAAGCCCTTGACAAAGCTAACATCAAATATACCTCCATTAAATACCAAGATGCACCACACACGGATACACCATGAAAGACACCACTATGTACCAAGAAACTGCTGCTGAAGCTCACTGGGAAGCATTGCTCAGCTTATTCAACAGAACTCTCAAACATTAAGAACCACTTAAAGATTGATCTATTTGATCAAACAGAAACGAAGAATAAGCGATCAATCAGATTGATCTACTTGAACACAATTGTGTATTAAGATTAATAAAAAAATCAGAGGGTTTGCTTGCGGGGCCAAAAGTAAAATCATTGAAATTTTATTGCGAATTTATTTGATAGATCATTTTATTTTACATTATTTTTTTTATTCATTTGTATCATATTATATATATCTCTAAAATGTCAGGTCTTTTCATGGGTATGCGTACCTTCAAGAACAACTGCTATCGTTGGTTAAAGAACAGAACCAGCCTTCTTTGTATCTGTTTGCTTTTTTCTGCTCTATGTAGGTATAATTACAACATAAACATGTTTATATGCAGGTTTGCTTTACGATGGTAAAAAGATTTGTATAAATGCAATTTCTAGAGCAGTAGTGTAGACAGAAAGACATATCTATCAACTATCAAACTACATCAAGCTATTAGTGATGAATTTGCTGTAAAAAACGATAAATCTCTAACCTGCTCAAATTATTCAAATCTACTCTAGTCATTGCTATGCCACCAATTGCTATTCCATTGCGTGAGAAGTTCTCAGCAAGAAAGCCAAGAAAGGATGTTAGTATGTATCGATTCGTTTTATGTAAACTATACTATAGGATTACTCATTCTTTAATTTATAGATTATATTTTATCCAACCCAGTAGTCTAAAAGATTCGATTAAAATAGAAATACATTAAAGATAGATATAGATACATTATAATATAATAAAACAATCATAGATTAGATTAACAATTAGTTTAGTTCGAAACCAATGCAAAAGCTAGAACAACACATATCGAAAGTAGTTGTCATCAATATAAAACCTATAATCTTTATTGTGTACAATAATATAATATTGAATTCAAGTTGGGAGGATTTAATGTATCTGGATAGTGGTCACATAAAATGATGATGTGGACAACTTGGCTGGTGACAACTAAGGACAGATGAGGCTCTTTAATCTATGTAGAATCACTTTACATGTCAACATCAGATAAGATAAATAGATTGATTGGATGCTTAATACATGTATGGTTTATTTTTGATAAATTAAAATAATGGTAATGATATTCTATATTCTGGGAGCGTCTAGTGTTTTCTTTTGCTTTTCTTCTTTGATGACTGGTTGTCCCATAGTACCACGGTGCAATCTTTTGACGCACTCACCAAGAGATGGTTGAATCAATGATCTCGTTAATGTCTGATGGTTGGGCATAACCGTACCAGTGTCCTGGTGGGAACACCAACACATTACCTGCGAACTTGTGTCCACCAACGTGAGTTGACGAATATACTTTGATTTCGTTGGAAAGTCCACGACGTTCAATCTCCGCCTTCAATTGGTCGACCAGAATTGGTCCACAATAACCACATCTTTCATCTTTTAATTTGTGGTGCGCCAAACAAATATATATTTACCCTTTACTTGGTCGGTTAGTACATTGTTGAATTATGCATTCGTTTGAGTTTAACTTACAGTAATGTTCTCAATGCTGATGTCAGAAGGGAATGAAGCGTCAGTAATTGATTTGTTCTTGAAAAGAACTCAAGAAGGTTCTCGAGCTTTGTTGCATCGAGGTCGACCAACTTGACCATTTCTGGGAAGACTAAAAAGTCAGTGTTGTTTGAGCTTGATGCCAAATCGATACCGTTGAAGATTGATGGCTCCATTGATCGCGGGAGTGCTTCTTGATTGGCTCGGCCAAAGTCATAAGCTTCTCAGATCCCTCGAACCACTTTGATGGCCAAACGTCTGCAGCAATTCCACTACAAATAAAAGTAGTGTCTATTGTACTCATGAATGGAGTTGGCAGGTGATTTTCTGTTTGCATCAGTCATTTCTGGTCTACAGAATCCACACTTCTTGTTCATATCCTCAATATCACCAATATCAACTGCATTGTTGTTGTTGTTGGTGGTGGTGGATGTTGTGTTAGTGGTTGTGGTTGAAGTGGTTTGTGGAGAGGAGGGAGCAGCTGCTGGAGAAGCGGCTGGATTTGGCGATTCGAATGAAGAAACTCTCTTGTCTGGAGACTCCTGGCTTGGCTCAGCAGAGAATTCACTCAGTGTTTTCTCATTGTACTGTGAGCTGATATAACGATAGGCAATAGCTACGACGGCAGCAGAAAGACCTACACAAGACAAAGTTAGCAATTTAATACTTGGTTTCATATTTTAAAAAGACTATGTATGTTGTTTGTATAAATATTAACTAATAGATGAAATCAATGTCAATGTCATTATGGTGGCTCTGAATCATTTTAAATGATTTTGATCAAACGGAACAGGGACTTACAATGATGATGATTAATATTATTTGGACAGAGTTGATTGAACAGGTATGACCTAGATGCTGAGGTTGCTGTTGATGATGATAATAATAATGATTTATGAATGCTTGAAGTACCAGAAGGTATATATCTATTACTTCGTACTTTCAATGGTAGTGGGGTGCAGTAGTTGTTGGCACAAGTAATATAGTGGTAGAACTGGAGCAAACAATTTGCTTATTTTGTTTTTTAACAATCATCTTTTTTAAGCCTTGCTTTGATGATCACACTAAACAACAAATGGTCTGATGATTTAATTACCAGAAAATTCAGATGATTTTTTTTTGTATTTTTTATTGCTGAAAAACAATCAATTACATTGTCCAAAAGCAAAGAATGGTTGGTTTCCAAGAGTGCATATACCAAATGATGATGTATCATGCATTCTAGATATGAAAAATAATAATTATTCGTCAGAGTAAGATTCAGATAAATAAACGATGATGGGTTATATTTTGTAATAAATTACACTATGTACTTTGGTCTTTTAAGACCAATTATTTTGTATTGTTTTAAATTAATTTTATCTAAATTGTGAGAATTGGTTGTTGTTGTTGTTACTGTTGAAATTATTAAAAGCTACTCGGGTCCATTAGTGGTGTTATTTGGGGACCATTCACTAGTTGAACCAGTTGTCTAGATGGAAGGGAATCAAATCCTAAATCTGCTAGCCACTCTTTCATCTTAAAGAAAAGCTCATTCTTAACGGGTCTCCATCTCTTTGTGTCTTGCCATGTAGATATGATCGATGCACCATATCTAACCAAGATATGATTGGTTCCTCTAATCTCAACAAAGTTTCAAAGAGAGATCGTTTTTCCATTTCTCTGGTTGAGCTTTGATCCACTTATCAATTTTTGCCTCGAGGATGTATAGTTTTTCGACAGGTGTCATAAAAGTTGATGAGAAGATCCACACCAATCCAAACCTCTTCAGATCTCTGGTGATTCTCAATCTTTCTGGCGGTGAGGAGGTTTTGATTGGGAACATAGACTGCTTTACCATCTAGACTTTTGAATGATGTAAAGAGAATACCAATTCTGTCTACAAAGAGAACCTCTTCATTGATGGCAATCTTATCTCCAACCTCAAAAGGACGGACAAAGAAGATCAAAATAAGAGATTCAAAAAATGTTACGAAGGGTTGTTCCAAATGCGAATGAAAGTGCCAAGATAGTGGTGGACAATGGCACCAAGAATGCGCTAATATCTACGCCATAGAGTGAAAGAACAAACAAGAACATCAAGATCCAAAAAATAAAGTTGATTATATCGTTGATGACCTGTCCAATATCCTCGTGATCACGGAGTCGATACTCTAGTGTTTTTTCTCGAACGAACTACTCTGAGTACCCAGTTAACAATATCGTCTCTCGAAATCTTCTCATCGTGCAACGAGCCAAAGGTGTTGAATGCCTTGTCAAGATGCTTTGCCTTTACATATGCGCCTAGATCGTCCTTGACCAAATATTCTTTTCCTCTTCCTGCGTTCTTGATGATCTGTTTGGCGATCTTTTTCGCTTCTTTCTGTGTGAAATCGCTTGCACGTGAATGTAGCTTTCCACTGAGGTTGTTTTCTTGTCTTTAGTGTTTCAATCCACTGTGCAACGCTGATCTGCTTCTTCTTCTTCAGGCTAGCTGAAACTGACTGTCCAAGTGTAGTTGACTTTCGGGTTGACATTTGTTCGAGCAACTCCTCATTCAACAGCGATGACTTCAGCGATGAATAAAATGCCTTTCTATTGGTTTTTGCTGCCAGTATCTTTACGAGAGCTACACGTCCACAGTAGAAGAGCGATACGAAAATGATTGCTTTGAGTGTTGTATAGTATTTTTGAAAAGTCGTCTTGAACATAGGATGGTGGCTGTAGCATTGGCTCAGCTGTGAAAAAAAGAACCACTGCCCATACCAATACGCTCAATGGGAATATAATACCATTGACATAATAATATACATGTTGCTGCAGGTACAGAGTAGTTTGGAACAGTGAGAAGAATCCACCCACCACCCAACTGGATACCAAGTACGCCAAAACAAATACGTCCAAATACAGTCCCCACCACAAAATATGTCTATCCAAAATCTTAACATGGTCCCAAAATATATATGTAACAACACCTGAAGTAATTGGAAATTAGTCATCATTTGCTTAATTGGGCCAATGGTAATAACCTGTGCTTGTACTTACAAACTCCAGTGATAAGTAATAAAATAATAAGAACTATTATAACCCTAGCTTTGTAGTTTGACAATAGATTCTTTATCCTCTTCTTTTTCTTTTTCTCCCTGTATGATTCATCTTCGTCGTCGCTGGGAGGTGGGTCGCCTGGATCCAATGATGATTCGTGCTCATTTTCATTCAGAATTACAACCTGTAGCTCCTGTACTCTCGACAGAGGTGATATATACTTTGTATTCTGTTGAGGTGGCGCCAAACTGCTATTATTATTATTATTATCGCTATTTCTATCGCTTATCAAATTGGTACGGCTTGTAGCCATACTTGAGTTAGTACTTGGAATGTTGGCACCGACCACTTCAGATGAGTTGATGTCAACCGGCGATGTATTATGATGATCAAGTGTTGGAGTATATCTTGGGAGATCTGGATCGGACTTTGTCAAATTGATATCTCTATTGATAATCTTTGACATTGACTCTTTCTCGTTCACCTTAATTATTTTCTTTTGCACCTTTAGTGCTATTGAAATACAAAAGCATAAGTTTTTATTATTATTATTATTGATTGGACAATTATTATTTAAAAGTAAACATTGATCAATGAATCCAAAAATAATTTGAAAGAACAAAAAAGGGGTGTTAAAAACGTTGTGCCAAATAAGACATTCTGAAATGATTGACTTGTACATACCATCTGCATCTTCATCTTCATTGTTATTGTTGTTGTTATTATTGTTACTGTTATCATCGTGATATTCATCTAGTTCTTGTATATTATTACTAGTTGAATGATTTAATTTATCTTTCTTCTTTCCAAACACCATTTTTAATTATGTTATTTATTCATTTATAATATATTATTATATATAATATATATTATCACTTTGATTAAATTAGATTTAAGATACTACAATCTATAAATTGTTGATCGAATATTATACTATTATATGATTGAAAGATATATATATATATATAAACTAATACTATATTATTACACTAGTTAGAATAGTTATAAATAATAATAATAATAATAACTTGTGATATAATAATAAAGTAACTAACTAATCAATCAAAGTAAATAAAAGAATGAATAATTATAAATTATGACCCTAGGGTTTGTTGTTGTTGTTGTTGTTTAGGTGTTGTATTGGAAGGATAAGATTGGTAATCTATGATAATAATAATAATGTAAAAACACTAGATGTCGATAATGTATGAAGTATTTTTATCTTATGCTAACCACATTCATTTGTTTGTGATTTTCGTTTTTAATCTCAATTTATTTGAATTTGCAATTTTTATCATAAAAATTTTAGTTAACCGGAATTCATGTCGCTCCATGGACTTGTTGTTTTTTGTGTTGTTGGTGTCCCTTTGAAACACCTTAAACTTCAAATGTTTACTATACCACATATTATAGCTTTACTATTTTTATTATTACAATTATATTAGAATTATTTTAAATAATTATTTAAAATTCTTTTTGGATCAAACTTGTGAGGCACCCTATTATAGATCAAGTAAAGATAAACAACCTTAGAATGTTATTATTTATAATTCAAACATTAAAATAAATATATCACACATTTAAGTGTTTGTTGTTTTAAGATTGATTTATGATGATGTTATTGTTGTTGTTGTTGATGTTGTTTTATTAAAAATCTTACAAATAGGAAAAAGTAATATTAATTAGGTCATGTTTCTGGTTTTACTTTTTTAAATAGTAGGTTGTTGGTTGTTGATTGTTTGTTGCTTTTGTTTGGTTTGGTTTGATTTGATGGTTTATCTGTCTAACATCATACTCTTTCTCTTCACAGGTTGATTATCCAATAAAGTCGAACTGTTGTTGTTGTTGTTGCTGTTGTTGTTATTATTGTTGTTGTTTGGTGTTAAGAAATTACGTGGCGACAACATGGAAAGCGAAGGAAGTTGTTTGGGTGAGGTTGGAGTTGTGTTTCCTGAGAGTGGCGGTGAGGTTTGTGTTGATAGGTTCAATCGTGGTAATGACGATGCCGATGAGGTTAGAGATGGTGTTGAGGGTGTGGAGTTGGACATGGGAGGAGTGGTTGAGCGCCACATGATTGGCTGTGGCTGTTGGTGGTAGTGGTGGTGCAAAAATGATGATTGTGACGATGATGATGTAAGTGATGAAAGTGAAGAAGATGATGATGATGGTGAGATGGTGGGTGGTGACGATGAGGGGGAGGATGATGATGAAGGATGGTCAATCGATGTATGATGGTGGCCTATTCCGTTGGCTGTTGATGATGCAACGACTGGACCAACATAGTTGATTGAAGGAAATCCATTGGATGTGTTCTTTGTATTACTGTTGCTTGATGAAAGATTGTTGTTATTGCTTTTGTTGAGATTGTTGATGTTGTTGAGTGACGAGTTCATCGAGTTAATTGCATTGGTGATCGAGGCGCCAATGGAGCTTATTGAGGACGCTACATTGCTACTTGATGAGCTCATGTGTTTGGATGATTTGGATTGTGATGTTGGTGGGACCGGCAGTAGCTCTTCGGTGGAGTTGCTGTTGGAGCTACTGTTGTCGTCTTTGCAGAGTATGGAGGAGAGTGTATTGCTTCCCATGGTTGCGAGGGTGGAAAGGAATGTGAGGGGCTCCAATTCGCTGTTGGTCGGCGATGTTGGAGTGGATTTGACGGAATCGAGTGTCTTGAGTGGTGCGATTCTTTGGGTCACTGGTGAGACAGGTGTGCTTGATGTGAGCATTGATCTCGATGAATGTGAGTGTGAAATGAGAGAGGGCTCTGAAGTCGATGTAGAGATGGTTGCCGATGAAACCGACAGATTGCTGTTGGATGATCTTCTCTTCTTGTTGGATGAGTTGCCATTCATGATGTCTCCAATGTTGTTGGTGAAAGCAGCAGCGAGACTTGGTGAAGACGATGGAGTTGGATTCATCAGTGTCGGAATGGAGTGTGAGGAAGAGACAAGATTGGATGTTGAGTGACGTGGAGAAAGCATGTGACTGAGATGGTGGTGAGGTTGTTGGTAGATGGAGGGGAGGCTCATGTTGTGTTGAGATGGATGTCCATTTGTTGTGATCATTGATTGCGAGTTTGACAACGACATTGATGGAACTACGGGCGAACTCGATGATGAGTGATTCAAAAACACAGGTGATGGTTGCGAGCTTGATGGTTGTGACTGGCTGTTGTTGTTGCTATTGTTATTGTTAGTGCTTTTGGTTGTCAAGGATTATTGATTGCAAAGGTAGCGGTGGTAGAATTGCACTAACTGATGGGTTTTTGTGGAGAATTGAAACTGAAGTTGATGAATTATTGAGGCTTATCGATGCGGTTGAATTTGCCAAACTTGAGGCTCCAGATGAGGTGGGTGTGTATTTTGGAGAGTCACCGCTCGAGTCTTGGTCGGCTTCGCCCTCAGATTCACCTTCAGAGTCACCGCCCTGATAGTCGTTGAGATTATCTATCATGTCCTCCTCTGCGCCATCAGCATCGTTCTGAGCAAACACTTCGCTTCCAGTGGCCAAGTAGGCTTGTGGTTGCTTCAGAGGTTGCTCGCCAAGTGGAACCAGTTCGGCACGCAGTGATTTCTTTGGAATCTTTGTGATGGCCTTGACTGGAATCACTGATTTACTGATAAGAACAACCTGATCGTAGTTTTTTTCGCAAAGTTGGAAAATAAGTGGGAACAAAGGAGCACGTTGTGATTTTCCAGTTACCTCAACCTTGAGGTCGAACGTGAGCTCACCACTTTCATTTTGATCCAGCTCTTTCCAACCACACTGTGAACGAATCGAAAGACAAACAGAGAATTTCGCGCACTTTGCAGTGATCTTTAGAATGAGAGCATTATCTGGTATACCATTGCCATGTTCGACAATTGACAAATAGACTTTACGTCCATTGTGTTTAACAATACGATTCTCAAGAGTGACTTTAAGGTAGTATCCTTTGAGAATTGTTGTCATATTATTATTGATAATTATGATAATTTAATTTAAAATTAAATTAAATTTGATAATTTGATTTGAGTTGAGTTGTTGTTAATGTTGAGTTGAGTTGAATTGAGTTGTTGTTGATTTTGTTGGTTGTTTTTTATTGTTTTTTCCTGAAAGTGAAGTTGATGGTTGGTATGATGTTGAGAATGTGATTTGATTGGTTGTGTGTTGAGAAGTGGTGAGGGTGGCTGTGGCTACAGAAGTCCGGAAATCAAACCGATCTTCTGTTGAATCAAAAATATATTAAAAAATAAAGATAAACAATATTGGAGTAATTTTTGAAGTTGAATTGAGATGAGAACACTCAGCCCTGAAGAATTAGAGCACTTCTTATTCTTGCAAAGAAAAGGGCTGTTTGGACTAAACAACTACTGTAGCGGCCTGTGTAAAGTGACTGTAATTACAGTAAATATACACTTGATAATGTTTAACTCTGCTAGATTTATAAATTTTGATTAAATAGAGAATTTTAATTAATATATGTTGAAATATATATCACTCTGAAATGGTTTTGAATAGGAGTGAGTGAGTGAATGAATTATTGGCTGATTGGTTTTAAATGACTAAAGCGAAAATCAAGTGCTGTATAAAATGAAATGATTTATAATATGACTGACTCTTGAGTGTAATAGTATGACATTGGTGTTGGGGTGGGACGTGTTGTTGACTGTTTAATGTTTGCTTAAGTCAGCTGTTAAAAAAAAAGGATCAATCAAAAAACATAATGATTTAATTTATGATTTGGTGCGTGAATTACCAAAGGGAGGTAATGAAAAAACTTTTGGAAAAAACAAAAAAAATAAACAAAACTAGAGTGATTAACAAATAAGGAGTCCTTTTTTTTGTTTTGATTAATTAATTTGATGGTTGTGCTAATCTACGGTAGTTTTTCTGATTGATTTCAGAAAAAGCACATAAAATCTTTGCTATTTTGCACCAAAAAAAATAAAGACATATATACACGAATATTGTATATATGTTGTTATAAATTTAGAAATCTTACCTTTTAGTTGAATACGAAAACAAGTTAGTTGTTCAAACAAACTGATCTTTGTCAAAAATATCACTTCTAATTTCACTTTATCTCTGTTTTTGTTTTGTATTATTTTTGGTTATTTAATTAATTTGACTTGTACTTTTAATTTGAATTTAATGTTATTATTATTATTGATGATTGTTGTTTTAAAAGGGTTATAAATGGAAATGATCAGATACTGTTGCTTTTAATTATATTGTTGTGCTGTAGTTGATGTTTTTGTTGCTGGTTGTTGTTTTTTATTATGATTATTGGTATTTTGGACTTATGATTATTATGTGTCTTATTCTTAATTGGTTGATTGATTGTTTATTGTTTACTGAATGATTTATAAACTGTAATAAAAGAAGAAACAACAAATGGAATTGACAATGGGAGGAAGAATTAAATTGAACTGGCTACTTTTTTTTTTGTTTTTTTTGATTGTTTTTTTTTTTGTTTTTGATTGTTATTTTGTGAGTGTTGCTGATTATTATTTATTTGATTTTAATTGTTTTCTGATATATCTTGATGGTGAATATCTCTTTTTTGTTATTATTTTTATTATTATGTTGAAATATTAATCTTCTTTTCTGTCGGTCAAAAAGAGTGGTATTGTTGTTGTGTTGCTGTTGAAAACTCAAGTACTCTAAAGTGGTTAGATAAATTGAGTTTGTGGGTTTGTCGTGAGGGTGAGTGGTAAGTGCTAAAGGAAGTGTGATAGGTGAGTGAAGATTGATGATTGGAATGTAATTAAGATTTGAGAACTGGGGGTTTGGGTATTAATATAAGTCGAGCTGCTGTTAACCTATACTTTATATTTAAAATATTATATGATTTTGGGAAAAATAGAAAAAATGGCTCCTGATTTCAAGGGTGGCAAACTGTAGTGATATGAATTACTAATAATACTGTTCGATAGCTATTAATAATTACAATAAAATTATAATTATTCGTATTTCAAAAAAATGGTTGATGGAGTTGTTTGTTATGTATTATTATTATTGTTACTACTGACTGAGTGATGGTGTGGATTCTCAAATATGTGTTTGCCGTAGCGGATGAACAACTAAGTTATTCTTAACCTATGGTGTTGATATTGATTAAGTTACTGAAAAAGGAGGGGAGTGAAGTGGAAAAGGCTATTGGCCAATGAAAAAAAAACCTTCGATTTACAAATAAATTTTCTGTCACATATACTCCTAGTTACTTAGTATAGTGATATTGTTGATCGATTGCTCTTGTTATTGTTGGAATTGCTGACAGGTTGTGTTAGCTTGTTATTATTATTTGTTGGATTAGTTGTTGTTCTTTTTTTATATTAGGAGCACCGTGAAAAGAAAGTGTTAATTTTTTTGATTTTGTTTCTTTTTGTTTTTGCTCTCACACACAAACACACACCATCAGCAATCAATCACAAAAAATATAATACAAAATCGCGTTTTTTGCTGAATTCAAAATATTTAGAAAAGGGGGGCACATCCTCAATACTAAAATGACTTTAAAAGTTCATTTGGAAATTTTGGGTTGAATTTCTCAAAAAAAAAATTTATTGAGAAAAGTGATCACCTTCTATGAGTTCAACATGAAGCAAGGTTCTTAAAATTTTTGAAAACAAAATGTTTTAATGTTTGAGTGCCTGATTGATTTAGCATTTTTTAAAATGAAATGTGGTGCTTTTATTGATGAAAAAAAGCCGCACGAAACCACATTAATTAACGCAAATCAGGCATCTATTTTTTTTGGCATCCATATTATTTGAATCACTTTATACATTAAAAAAATTTTTCCAATTTTAGCAATCTGAACTCTCAAGATTGAAGATACAGTTTTGTGTAAACACATCATTTTCAAACAAAATGTGTCGATTCATACCCAACCAACCAACAGCCAACAATTGTCAGTGATTGATATAAATGATCAGTATACATATAACCTTGTAACACACAGAATTGGAATTATTTTTCCGGGTGAAATTTCTAAACTGGATGGTATTGGTTTCATTCCAACCTGGAAGTGGCTATCTTTATCCAATTCTTTAATGAATATTCATTTGCACAATATAC
>RCNN01000035.1:0-19431 GCA_003667245.1 Heterostelium multicystogenum | reverse complement strand
ATCCTCAAACATTCCCTTAATTAACATTAACTGGTGAACTGTTGTATTTACAGTGTTATGTACCTTGGAGAAACTGTATGAACAAAGTAGGTCTTTGCAAAGTTTTTTGATTTTATTTTTTTGGGGCAAAGACTCATATTAATTTCTACTTTTAAAATTATAATTTTTGATAATGAAGACAAATTAAAGAAAGAAATATCCGGTGGAGAAAGAGAAGCTGTAAAAAATAAATGAAATTGTAGGAAATACCAAAACAATTGAAGAAATACATGTAAGAATGGGAAATAATATAATCAAACTCATCTGAAATGACAAACTATCCTGCTAATATTAATTCATCAATCAGATAGAGAAACTTTTAAAAACTATATTACCGTCAACATCAACCATGACAATCACCATATTAAAAACAGAAACTAAAAGATGATTTCTCTTTTAACCAATGTTTTAAAGAATTCATAGATAGAGAGAACCTTATAGAGAATTAAATCGAAATTTAGAGGGATTACTTAAATTATAACTTTTTAGGTTCAAAAATATACTTAGTTAATGACAATCTCGAATTGAAGATTTAATTCCATTTCTTTGTTCAAAAGATTCAAATTAATTTTATCATAGTTTCGATTGATTGAAAATTTAATTGATTTTAATTCTCTGGAGAAGGTGTTCCAGCTTTTCAAATCCATATCTATCTAAAGTGGAACAGTATTTTTACCAAAATGAATTGATTGAAATAATGGATGTATTTTAAAATTTCCATGTTCATTGGAAATTTTTGTAATCAAAACAGACTCCACACTATTCAAAAATGAAAATTTTTAAAATTGTTTTTGCATAAAAATTTGAAAATTTCAAAAAAAGCTTGTTTATCTAATAAGTTTGTTCATATAAAGTACAAGTTCAACTTAATATTATCATTTAAGCTTTATTTTTTATTAATTAAATCAATAATACTTTGTACATTCTATCTCTCTTTCATTTATTTATCACTTTTATTGATTCATTATACCATAAATTTCATTCAAAAAAAATATACTATTTTTATTTATATATTTTTTACTTTTACAACATTATCTAATCTTTTTATTTAATTAGAGTAAATACTATTATTATTTATTATTTACAAAAGACCTTATTATAACTAATATACCAATAAGTATTATTATTATAATTGTGTTTAATATAGATAGTACTTAATTAATATTCAGCATCAAACAAAACAGAGTTTTCTTTATAGTTCAAGATAGCTTATTTAATATATCTATATTTTTGCAAAAATTTTTTGAAATTTTTATCATCACAACACTTTTGGAAACACTATGACAGTCAAAACTGATAGGTTGTTGTTGACGAACAAAATGAACCCACAACACCAGCTACACCAAACTACAACAACGACTACGACATCAACAAGTTCAGACAACACCTCTGATGGAAATGGAAATACAAATGGCAATACAAATGGATCTGAAAATGGTGCCAGAAAAATTTTAGATACTGGAACCAATATTTATTGTAAATGAGAGATCAATACAGTATGGTATTATCAAATTAAAGCTACACACGCTTAGAATATAAACTAATGGACCATATTGCTATTTTTCAGGATTGTGTGGAAATTGTTGAAAAAAGAGAGTTCAGATGCACAACCTGGAACCTATGAATTATTATGTACATTTTCCTGGTTTCAATCGTCGTCTTGATGAGTGGACTCATGAATCGAATCTTGACTTCACACGTATTGAAAATGAACCAAAAGCACAGGCTGCACCAGAGCCTACAGAGACACAGCCAGTCATGAAGACAAGAGGTGGAGAGAGAAAGCAAAACGATGCAAACCATATTCAAGGAGGTGGAAATGACCACCACGATCATGCAAAACTAACACCACAAGAAAAAGAGCATGAAGAAATCACTAAAGTAAAGAACATCAATGTCATAGAGTTGGGTCCGATATGAAATCGACACGTGGTATTTCTCGCCCTAATCCAGAGGAGTTTGCCAAGTGCGACAAGCTGTTCCTCTGTGAGTTCTGCCTAAAATAATATGAAGAAAAAGTCAACTTTAACACGTCACCAGTTGAAATGCGATCTGAGACACCCTCCTGGAAATGAGATCTACCGTAGTGGAAACATATCTATGTTTGAGGTCGATGGAAAAAAAGAACAAAATCTACTGCCAGAATTTGTGCCTTCTCTCTAAGCTTTCCTCGACCACAAAAACACTCTACTATGATGTTGAACCATTCCTTTTTTATATCATGACAGAATGCGACTCTCGTGGATGCCATATGGTCGGATACTTTTCAAAAGAAAAAGACTCTCCTGATGGTTACAACCTTGCTTGTATTTTGACATTGCCACCATTCCAACGTAAAGGTTTTGGTAAACTTTTAATTTCTTTCTGTATGTTAATTTAATGAGTATTTATATTCAAAGAGATCAATACTTACATTCTGGACCTGTAGCATATGAATTGTCCAAAAAAGAACACAAAATCGGTGCACCTGAAAAACCACTTTCTGATTTAGGTTTATTGAGTTTTAGATCCTATTGGACTCAGGTACTTCTGGAGATATTACGTAAGCATAAAGGAAATCTATCAATTCTCGATATATCAAACATGACATCCATTAGAGTAATTATCATTTACAACTTATATTGTATCGTTTATTAATATTTATATTCTCAAATAGACTGAAGACATTATTAGTACTCTGCAATCACTAAATTTGATTAGATATTGGAAAGGTCAACATATTATTTCAGTAACACCAAAAGCAATCGAAGAACACTTGAAAATTTATGCTAGGCAATCATCGAGAATCGATCCTAAATGTATTCATTGGGCTCCTATGAATCCACTTCCAAATAAAAAGAGATAAAACAATCTATCAACGTTTGATCTTTGTAAATAGATAGATGAATAGAGTTGCCAGAGTTATTATAAGATTATTATATTACTAATTTGGTTATTAAAAGTACAATTTTATACTTGGAGTTAGTTGATTTTGATTTTAGAGATTAACACCTATCGTTATGTAAATCTAAAAAGTTATCCAACCAATAAATATCTCTTTAATTTATAAAATATATTATTATCCTTTCATCTATTATTATTATTATTATTATTTGTTGTTTAATCCTCTCTATCACTGTCTTCTGGATCACTTTCATCTTCATCATCAGATGCTATGAAAGTAGAATTGAATTGAATAGAATCGTTAGTAATGGAAGATCTTGGGATGTCGAGAGCGGTTAAGTTACATACTGATGACAGCCTTTGGTACTAATAATTTACGAGCTCCTTCGGACTTGGCAATGTTCAATGGGGTTTGACCCATCTTTGTTCTTCAGGTCAAATCAATCTTACCAGTCTCTACCAAAGCACGAATACAATCGACATTGTCTTTGAAAGCAGCCTTGAAAACTGCAGTTTCAACCTTGTGGATCTTGAACATTCAAAACCAGCACGATACTTGATCAAAATTTTGATGATTCCATCATGTCCATTACGTGCAGCCCAATGCAAAGCAGTCTGTCCAACAGCGTCCTTGGCATTGATATTTACTTGGTTCTCTTGATCCAAAATGAAGGCTTCCAAACTGTCTTCTTCACCACGCTTGGCAGCGTCGATCAATCTATTGTTTACAACCCATTGTTCTTCTGACATTTTATTTCTTCTACGTTAAAATAATATTTATATATAATATTAATATAATAATACAGAGATTTGCTTGTTTTTGATTTTTCTTTTGTTTAAGAGTATATTATTTTTTTTTTTTGTACACTACACTGATGATCAATCATAAAAATAATAATATGCTTTTATTTAAATAATAATATTATTATTTTTTTTCATTTTGTTATTGGGCACAGGATTTTGGTGCACCAAAAAGTATAATCAAAGCCACAAAAAAATTTATTTGAACCACAAATTGGATGACATCCATTTCGATATGGGTTTTATATAAAACGTTTTTTACATCCATCAAAACTGTTTACCATCTTGTTAAATGGATCGATCCAAAAATATCATGATACAAACATATATAATATTTGAAGCTGAGCTTTGATCTACATGATAGTATTTTTTAGATTGTTATATCTACATCTTTGAATATGATGATGTGAATTTGATAGTTTTAGTAGAGACTTTTTTGTGCACGAGCGAAGGAGGAGAATGGAGAAATCTTTATTATAAAGATCCACATCTATGTCATCTATCACTTGTATTAGTTAATGAGTCATGTTCTAAATATTGAAGGGTAGAAGAATGAAAAGTATCTCCAATAAACCTTTCTTCCGTACTGAAACAGATCTAAATTGAAAGTTACCTATGCTATTGCAAACTTATGATTACTTTAATAAAAAGGAATGTTGTTAATTTAGGTCTTGGAGAAGGTCCTATTATTACATTAAAAATGTGATGGGTAATTTCCAATGTGTTTGATCAAAATTTGCAAGTTTGAAGTTTCAAATCTTTATTTAGAATTGACCATCAATCATATGATTGATTGATAATTAAATGCACATTTTTTGAAACGACCAGATAGTTAAATTAATTTATACATTTTATACAATAGAACAATAGTAAAGCAAAGATGAAGATTACAGATGTTTCTATATCCTCTATGGGTATAGGTAAACTTTTTTAAAGAAGATAATGTATGTAGTAGTAGTTGTAATAGATTGATTTTCATTTATTGGGTTGGATGATGATAATAAGTCTAACATGCTACTATTATACTTATAGACAGCACCTATAAACTCAATGGACTTTTATAAAGATGGAACATTGCTAGTAACAGCATCTGACGATGAATCGATTCACTTGTATAATATAAACTCTGGAGAGTAACTATCATCAACGAATGAAGTTAGGATATTTAAAGTCTAGACTAAGTTATGAGTATCTAACACTTTACCTAACAATCATCATTCATTCTTCTATTTATCTATCTTACTATAGTACACAAAAAGTATATTTAGTAAAAGTATGGTGTAGATCTAATTAGATTTACACATCACAACAATGCTATATTATGTGCATCTAAGAATGCATGGGATGGTATGTAACAACATCAATACGAATCTATGAAATGTACAAACTGTCAATTGCTAACAATCCCAATCAGAATCACTTAGATATCTGTCATTACACGATAATAAATATATTAGATACTTTAAAGGACACAGAACAGGTATGATAATGATAATGATAACGATAATAATGAATGATAACAGATTGGCTAATGATAGTTATGCTTGATGCAGAGTTGTTTTCACTGTCAATGTCACCCAAAGAAGATACCTTTATGTCTGGTTCACTAGACGATACGATTAGACTTTGGGATTTGCGAACTAGCACGTGTCAGGGTATTATGAGACGAAACACTCGACCTGCAGTTTCCTATGATCCAGAAGGACTCATTTTAGCGACAGCAGTTTCTGCCAATACAATCAAGCTGTTTGACGCTAGAAACTATGATCGTGGTCCCTTCATGTCGTTTGTCATTCAATACAGCAATCCAGTGGAGTGGACATCGATGAAGTTCTCTAACGATGGCAAATACATATTGTTGACAACGACCGAAAACACCATATTCTTGATCGATTCTTTCAACGGACAGACTGTACAGACTTTCACATCGTTCATCAATGACAACTCGTCAGTGATGGAGGCTTCATTTACACCCGACACACAGTACGTCATTGCTGGTAGCGAAGATGGAACCATTCATGTTTGGAGAACACTCACTGGTGAAGAAGTTGCAGTGTGGGGTGGCCATACATCCAAAGTAGGTTGTGTGCAATGGAACCCCAAAATGATGATGGCTGCATCTGCGTGTTCAACTCTTTCATTCTGGATACCATCAACATTAGAATAGCAAGTTACACAACTTTCATTAATAATACTAATACACATACAAATAAACTCATTCATTTGATTTATACATGGATATATATACAACAGATGATCATAGAAATTTATCGATTTGGTTTTTGTTTAGTTTAGGTTAATACTAAATATTCTAAAGTATTAATAGTATTATTTATTAAAGGTAGCTATGTTATTGGTTGGTCGATTGGTTTGATCGATATTGTGTGTATAAAAATGTATAGATGTACTAGTATTTAGCTTAGAGGTTGTTTTGGTATGGAGCACCAGAGTTTGTATGGTTCTTGGTATTTGTTTTGTTGTGAGTTGTAGTCAGATGATGATGATGGGAAAGATGAGGATGGTTGGTGGTGTGAAATTGGAGCTGATCCAGAGACAGAGGTCTTGTAGATGTTTGTCTCTGATGTCAAAGATTGAGAGAACGACTTCACAAACCGATTCTTGCTGCGAAAATAGTAGCCAACAATTGTAAGGTTCCGTAAAGTAGACCCAAGAAGAATCCACCTGCACCAGATGCAATAGTAAATACAATAACCTCACTCAAAAAGAAGAATGCAGCCAAAATTAAACAGAAATAATAGAAAAAATGGAACTAAACCTGAAGCTTGCCATGATCTATGTTCATAATAATAAGAGTTAATCAAACTGTGCCATTATCTTAATTATAGTATATTATATTGTTATAATATTATTATCGTTCTTCTGATTACTAATAAAGATGTATATATACATACCTAAAGTAGATTAACTCTCTCCAATTTAAATAAGTATCTGGGAATGGTGATTCAGAGGTGTCTCTTGGACCAAGTCCGACATATTTTCCTGAACTCATGATTTATTTAAAATATATATTTATCTGTTAAAAAAAAAAAACAAAGTATATTTGTAATTATTGATATGTATATAATAATGTATTATTATTTATAGGTGTTTGACCAATATAAACAAAGAATTGAATGATAGTCTATCAAATGAGGAATGTTGATTTTTTATTAACATAAAATAAAAATTATTAATATTAATATTGTTGTTGTCTTATTGATGTTGCATTGTTTCAAAAACAAAATTAAAATTAAAAATAAATTCGAAAAAAAAATTGGAAAATTAAAGACACTCTTTGGAAGATATTTTCCTTGATTTCCAAAACGATTTTTTAATCAAAATAACAATAGCTTATCATTAAGATTGCTGATGTCAATATTCAATATACCTACAAATTCGAATGTTTTAGTTGTAAAATTTATAAATATCATGATAGACCTCTATGGAATAACGACTATTAGTCGTTCGTTATGTTCTAATAGATATAAGATGGCAGTGATATCAAGTAACCTTAGTTTTCGTAAAATAAACATGGAATGATGTGAAATTAAACTTTATTGAGGTTTTGTTTATTGTTTAGAAAATGATGTATTTATGTATGTATGTTTGTATTTATGTAAATTAAGAGCATTGGTTGATTGTGATGAATGGCTCTGAGTTGATTGTGCTGATGACAAAATCTTTTTGTTGTTTTGCATTGTTTAGTGGAATGACGTATTGTTTGGTCAACGATGATTCCAATCCATAGAGTGCTTCAATGTCTGAATCAATAGTGATTTCAAGTTGTTTATATTGATTGGTTGTTGATTGCAATGTCATGTAGTAAACGTTGTATTGCTGTTCTCCAACTGTAGATCTGCTGAGCAATGTTTGGTTAACATATACATTACAATGGTTGTTGGAATGACGTCTTTCGGTTGAAGCAGAATATTGAAGGTTGTTGCTGAATAGTTTCTTGGGAGCCGCTGCTTGTTGTGTTGTTGGTGATGGTGTGGGAACATAGTCGGAAACATAAACAATCGATATATCAAGTTCCTTGGAGGAGTTTGTGATATAAACCAAGTTGTCCGAGGAGTTGGATTTGAATTCGCCAATAATATTCAATGAGTAAAGATATGGCTGGAGTTTGGTGATACCCCACATGTTTGATATTGAGTCATCGTATGCTATTGAGAGCTCCATGTATGAAAGTGATCGATTGCTGTAGTTGGTGATGTTGGCTTCGTATTGGTAGTATGAAATACCATCAACTGTCCATTGTGAAAGTTGTTTTTTGTTGGACCGTACAGTTTTCACAATTGTTGAAATAGGTAATTGTGTAGTTTGGATGTAATGTATGGTTGTTCATCATTATTGAGACTGATTTTGTCCAGTTTCCAACAATATATCTTGGAATCGAGCAATTTACAATGGCATCAGTTTCATTCGATAAGAAACAATCAACATTAACTCCTTCAATCGAGATATTTGGTTGATTCAAATTCCAATATCTGTTGGTTATGTTGACTGTTGAACCATAACTTGGAACTAATAAGTTGAATAGATCTAAAGATAATAGATGATTAATATTAATGTAATGAGGAGAAAGCGTTTCTATTATTACATACTTGCATCATAAAGTTCAATTGAAACAAGGTTGGATGTGTTGAAGGATTGAGTTGTTTGATTTGAAATCAAAAGAGTTTCATTATCGAAAATCAAATGCACAGATTGGTTGATACTTGAAAATAGTATTGTGCTTAAGTTCATTCCAGCTAGTTCTGAAAGCTCCAAAACATTATATTTACCAAATGGAATGTTAAATGTGGATTTGCTTTCATTATTTCCAATCTGAATTGTATTGAACTGATATTCCTTATAGAATCTAAGTGTTTGGTTGATTGGATTCTCTATCGAATTTGAGTACAATACATCAATGTTATTGTTGATGATTGTTGCTTTTGTTTGCTTATCACTGATTACAGTGGTGATCGTCGAGTTAGATGGAATATCAATCAATATAGATGAAGGAATCAAAGTTGTTTGGAAATATCGAATTATTGTTTGGTTATTATACTTCGATTGAACTTGGATGGTTGTGTTGGCTGTGTTGTTAACATTTAATTCTTCTTCATCGAAAACACCATTAATATTAGAGTCATAGAATAGAGTAAGATTTAATGTTGTATCTGTTTTAAAAAAAACGTTAATATTATAATAATTCATCATTTAATACGCGTATAGGAGCTTACTGTATTTGATTATAATCGTTTCATTTTGGACTGATCCTATACAGTTTTCTGGAAGTTGGAAAGCTGTCAAATTGATATTGATAGTATTTAGTTTAAAGATTGATATGTTGTGTGATCCATATTGAACAAAATATTTCCATTCTGGTGTGGTAGCAGTTCCGAAACATCCCATTGGTGCTATATTGAGAGATATCCTTATTAGTATTTTTAATTCAAGTAAAAAAGTATATGGCTTAGCTTACATCTCCAGAATAATGAGATATTCTTCTGAATAAGGAATTGATTCTTGATCTCTATTTTGTAGTTTCCAATTGGATTGTAGAATTTGGATGTTTCATTAAAATCAACATTGACTTGATAGATTCCAGAAATCAAATTGGTGAAACTGAATTGACCTTGTGATGATGTGGTTGTGCTGGAGTTTACAGGTCCGACAATATCAACTTTAATAGATTTCATTGGTTTATCATAGGTGTCAAATATTCCATTGAAATCTGTATCGTTGAAGAGATATCCAACGAATGTTGAGATTGGAACAGATCCACCAGTAGTTGAACCATCAGTAGTTACTCCACCAGTGGTTGTTTCACCAGTAGTTGCTCCACCAGTAGTTGAACTGCCAGTAGTGGAGGCACCAGTAGTTGATCCTTCAGTTGTTGTTGTTGTTGTTGTTGGATAACCAGTGGTAGATGTGGTTGTGATTGGTGTTTCATATGTGATGCTTCCAATTTGGTAAAGTTTCATATCATTCCAATAGAGATCGATCTTCTTGGTAAGATCACCAATTAAATATTGTGGAATTGAACAATCAACAAAAGATGCATTAATATCTGAAACTACACATTGAATGAGTGTATTTTCTATGAATAATTGGGGTTGAACTGAATAATTCCAATAAATATTGTTCAGTTTAATTTGTCCACCGTCCAATGGAATCAAAGGTATCTTATTGAATAGATCTAAAGAAATAAATAAATATATTAGTCAATTTTCTATATCTATTAAAATAGTAAGCATACCAATATAAATAAGTTCAATTGATGTAATATTAAAATCGGAGATACTTTGATTGTTTCCAACAACAATAGTTGATCCATTGATCGATGAAATTACAACAAGTTGATCTTTTGATGCATTAAATGTAATAATAGAATTATTCCAACCAATGTTGTCAAAGAATGATGAGTTGAATTTACCGTAAGGAAGAGTTAATGAGAAATTGGAAGTTGTAATATTATTAAACAATGTGATTGTGTTGTTTGGATTGGATTTGAACAATAATAAATTATCGAAAATAGTCGATATTGTTATTGGTTGTGGAATTGAATAGTTTTTGTTGTTCAAAGCGATTGTTGTGTTCAATGACGATTCTCCATCCAATTTCAATGAAACAAATGAATCACCTGGAACATCAGTAACAAAATATGATGGGACTTTGTTAAACATATAGATTCTGTTTAATATGTTTCCATTCAATTGAGTCTGTACTAAAACTGTTAGGTCAACAGTATAATCTAGATTATCATCATTTAGACCGTTAAAGTTGTCTTCTAAATATAATGAAATATTCAATTTAGATTCTGGATTGTAAAATCATAAATTAATATATATTCACTTTCTAAAATTATATGTTAAATACTTACTGTATTGTACGGTAATTATAGATTGATGGATTTCAACATGACATATTGGTGGGAACTATGTTTAAAGTGAATTAAATTAGTATCTATGTTATTGTACAAATATATGTAGAGTTCTTGTTTAGTCTTACAGAATAAATATGGTATTCAGAGCTATAGTTATAGTTAAAGTGTGATAAATTGAATGATCCATATTGGATTGAAATCGATTCACTTTCGGCATTCGATAATGTTCCAACACATCCATAGATTGCTGTTTGATGGTAAATATGTAAATTAATAAAATACTATACTTTATACAATTTAATAAATCTATAATAAACTTACATTTCCAAAAGACAGTAAGGTTTGCTTGATATTCTGTTTGAGCTGAAATTGAAACAGAAACAGATTGTGGCATAAAGTAAGGAGTTTCAGTATCTTCATCATTGACCAATGTGATTGAATATATTCCGGGTTCGGTGACAGCATATGAGAAAATTCCGCTTGAATTACTTTGAGTGATTACATCCAAGTTGTTTCCAATAATTTGAATTCTGATATGTGCGATATATGATTCACCTTCATCGAATTGATTGTTAAAGTTGGTGTCATTGAGAATGAAACCAGTTATATATGATAAAAATGATCCACCACCACCTGTTGTTGAACCAGTTGTAGTTGTGGCAACCCCAGTTGTCATTCCACTTCCACCTGTAGTTGAACCACCTGAAGTGGTAGTTGTTGTACCAGATGTTGCGCCTGTGGTTGGTGAAACAGTTGTTCCAGTTGATGAAGTAGTGGTTGTGGGTTCGGATGTTGAATATTTCAATGTGTGGATTGGATAGAGATCCATATTATTCCATTTCGAAGTGATTTGTTTGGTTAATGAACCTCCACTCCAGGCTGGAATTGTACATTCAAAACCTAAATCAACCGAATTGCATTGAATTTGGACAGAGTCAATAAAGTAGGTTGCTTTTTGATATGGATAGTCATTGCTTATTATAATCTTGCCACCAGTAGTTGGAATTGATTTGGAGAATAGATCTAAAATACAATTAATAAAAGATCATTGGTTTTTTTCTTTAAAACTATACATACATTGATTGACGATTTCCACATTTCCAAATGTGATTTGGTTCACTGAAAATTCATTTCCATTTGGTGTGATTACACGTCCTTTGGTATCTTGGTCATCTTTGGTAAAGACAACTGTTTGATTGGTCTTGGGTGTAAATGACAAAGAATTCTCAGTCCAATCAATATTATCGAAGAATGCCTTGGTATACTTTCCAAATGTTAGTGAAAGAACTTGAGAGTTTGATCCAGTGAATACTAAGGAATTAGTGGGTGGAATGTTGAAGAAGCCAAGCGATTTAGAAATTGTCGAAATCACAGTTTCATCTTCAACTTGAACTAAATAGTTATTGATGATTGGTGTGATGCTATTGGATTTGAAAACAATTCTTGAGCTTGAGGGTATATCAATTGATTTGGATTTATCATATGAATAGCTTCTAGTCAGTTGTTTTCCTTCAACTTCCGAGATAATATCATAATCTACATTTGATAAAGTTACGTCTTTATCACCATTATAATCTGTATCTAAGAACAACGATAGGTCAAGTGTTGTTTCTGGAGATTAAATGTTAGTGAATTGTCAGTTAAAGATGATTTACTCTAAACTTACTGTATTTAATTAAAATGGTTTGTCCAATCAAATTGACCTGGCAGTATTCAGGGAATTTTAGAGTTGTAGTTTCGAACATATATACACCGAAATCCAACAATTTGTATTCACCATACTGAAGTGTTACTTTCTTTGAATAAGTTTCAACAGTTCCCAAACAACCAAGAGGAGATTTGGTGAAAACTGGAATATTTTGTTCCCAACCATTGAATGAAAATGGAACATGGAATCTTGTTTGTGGCAAGAAGTAAGAAGGATTGCTAAATATAGGTAAAGAGGTGACATAGATTGTGTATAGACCATTTGACGCTCGACTTCGATTTCATATCTTCCATCCTCATATACTTTTCCAAAAGTAAAAGAATCATCGGCATTAATAACACCAATAATAAAACCTTGGCTTCCAATGGTAATATCATTTTCATCTAATTTCATATTGAAGTTTTTATCTTCAAACAGACGACCTTTGATAGTTGACTTGAAATAGAGTGCTGGTGGTGTTGGAATTTCAGCTGGGATCTGATCTGGATCGCTTCCAGCAGGGAGTAACCATGCTGGGAATTTACCTTGTACACCTCCTGGAGCACTGGGACGACGCCATACTGGACCACTGCTTTCGTTGGAATCATCGTCATCATCATCATCGGATCCATCGGTTTCACATGACCATGATTTACCACTCTTTAGTCTGAATGATATCTTGAAACGTATTGAAACATTGAATTTTTATCTTTGTAATCGAGGAAGAAGTGATACGTGCCCAATCAATCGAAATGGAATTGAAGTCTGAGAATGGGAACTCAAAATTAGATGGAGGTTTCAAAGTGATAGTCTGGTGAAGATTTCAATTGGGGTTGAGCCCAGATAGAATATTCACTAACGATTATTGGCACAGGGAGCACACCAGGTGGCCAAATTATTGGAGTCGATCCAAGAATAAATATTTGTTGAGAAATTATTGTGTCTGGTTCGGGATCGGGATCACCATCACTATTTTCACTCTCGCTTTGACTGCTACTGCTACTACTACTACTACTATCATCATCAGTATATTCATAATTTGATGTGGCAGATCTTGAGTAAAAGGTAAGTTGAACAGTTTCTACAGATGCGGATGATGAGGTTGGAACCATGCATGTAACTTGTGATGATGAAATAACATTTACATTGGAGCAGTCTTTAGTTCCAATCTTAACTGTTGTTTCTTCTCCTACTAGTCCCAGATTTTTACCATTGATTCTAATTAGTTGTTTGGTATCTTTATCTCCACTTGATGGTGTAACAGATGAGATTGATGGTCCTGAAGAAAGTGGATAATATTAATATATATAAAGTGAGTCACGTTCAAAAGATAATACATACCATTATAAGAGAATTCAGTATTTGTATTCGAGGTTTGATCGGTAAGTTGTTGGGTTGACATGTCTGACATAGGTTTCAATGTTTTGGCCTCCTCCACGTTTGTTGATGAATACAATTTTCTCGTTGGAAGAAGATACGATTGAGCACTCTTGCCTCTTGAAGATTACCTTCAAGGTACTTCCATCTTCAACCAAATTAGAACCATAGATTGTAATTTCTTCATTTCCATCAACTGATCCTTCTTTGGGTTCAATTCTATCAATCTTTGGTTTGTCATAATAGGTGAAAGTTACATCTTGATTTGATTTTTGCGAATCAACCGTAATTGAAACTATCTTTTCACCTTCAGATTTGGATTGTTGTGCAACACAAACAATTGTTTCATGATTCCATGTGAACACTGAGCAGTCTTGAGAATCAATGGTAACTTGGTCTTTAATGTTTCCAAAATTCGAACCTTTAATTGTCACAATAGTAGCTCTAGACATTCTTCCTTTATTTGGGCTGATCTCTCTAATTATTGGTTCTGAATACATTTAAATTAATATCATAGTGTTTATATCATTTCATTGTAAACTTACTTTCATATGAGAAATAGGTGTTTTGATCATTAATTTGACCACCAACTTTGATTTCTATTGATTTCTTGGCTCCAGTTCCAGATGGAATCTTACATTGTAACGAGTTTGAATCTTTCCAAAGCAATGATTGACATGATTTGCCTCCAATCTTCACATAATTGTTTTGGTCATTGGTTGGAGTAGATGTTGCCAAGTATGAAGGAACAAAGTTAGATCCTTTGATCAACAGTTCAACATCACCTTTGGTTGGACCAGAGTAATCGGAATTACTTGGAAGTGATGGTGCTATTTTGTTTAAAGATAATTTGTTAGTTATTTGTATTTAATATTTCTTATTTGAATAATAGTTACGGTTGTATGAAATTTGATGGTTTTCATTGTGTGTTTGCTTTCCAATATAAACTTTAAAATGGAATATCCTTTCCAATTCCATAAGGAATCTTACAAGAGAATTGTGTATGGTCAATCCAAACATAATCAGTACATTTCTTTCCATTGATTTCAGCATAGCTTGATGATAAACCTCCATCTTGAACGTCTTTAGGAACAAAGTTTTCACCTTTGATTGTGATTGTAGAACCATCAGTGTCACTGTTTGGAATATCTGTGATCTTTGGTATCTTGTAGTCAAAGTTTGATTTGACATTTTGAGAGTCAATGAAAACTTCCAAGGATTGATTTTTACCAATTCCTTTTTGGAATTTACATGAGATTTGTGTTTCATCAATGAATGTGATATCAGAGCAAACCACATCGTTGATCAAAACTTTCGAGTCTTTTGCGTCGACATTCTTTGGAACGAAATTAGATCCTTTGATTGTTATCAATTCACCTTGTGTAGCGACAGGTGGAACTTCATCAATCTTTGGTTCATTATAGTTAAAAATGTCAGATGTAGTATTTTGGTTGGAAATAGCAACAAAATATGGTTAGATTTTTTCCGATTCCAGCTGGAACCTTGCATGATATTTGATGATGGTCTATCCATTCGATATCTGTACAGTCCTTGATCATTAATTAATACTTTTGAATCTTTGGGATCCACATCCTTTGGAACAAAGTTAAAAACCATTGATAGTAATGATTTCAGCACCCTTGGTATCACTGGAGCTTGATGATGAAATTTCAGGTGGGGAATATGAAAAATTCTTCAAACCTTCAACATTTTGTTGGTTTTCCAATGAAAACTTCCATTGATAGATTTCCACCGATTCCAGGCTGGAGTGTACATGTGAAATGTGTTGAATTTACCCATGTTGGTGATGTACAGTTATTAATATCGATTTGGAGATAGCTTGTTTCAAAATCAGAGTCTACTAAAAAGGTCTTATTTGCTGGTATGAAATTGAATCCATAAACTGAAATAATGTTATTTCCACTGGTGCTAGTGGTTCCAATGATCTCTGTAATTTTGGGTCCTATAAAATTTTGTAATCAAATTAGTATTTAATATAAATTGTATCAATATAGAACAAGACTTACTTTCATATGAGAAGTTAAAAAGATTTTGATCTTCAAGAGAGTTAATCATAGATTGATTTCCCAAGAAAACTTTGATGGTGTGATTTGCACCAACTCCTGGTTGAATCTCTGTGATAATGAGAGTTGAGTTTATCCATGTGCTATTTCTAAAGAGGTAGTGTCCAACAGTAATGTTACTTCTCTCAATTCCTCTCTCATAATTAATGTCTGGAACGGGAGTGTGTGTATCGGTAAATACATCATAAACGGACTTGGGCTCTTTTTGGAGAGAAATTGATTCCAAATATTGAGATAGTTCCGGATCCATCGGTTCCAGATGAGTTGGTAGTAACGTTGTTGATTAATGGTCGAGGGAAAATAAGTGTTTCAGTTGAATTTAGAGTAGATCGTCCATCAATATCAACGATATAATATTATCATTTCCAACACCAGCAGGCATCCAGCACTTGATACATTCAAATGGGATTTTATCTCTGAAGGAAGGACTTAAATCAATGTATGGATCATATGAACCAGGTGTTTGTTGAGTTGGTGTCTCGATTTCTTTGTCTCCATTTTCATTTAAATATGTTTTGTTGAAGTAGCAGGTTGTTCCATAGTCAGCCTCGCAGTCCAGAATCTGATATTGATCATTGGTAATGTTAACCAACTGGACATCATCATACAAGGTTGCAAAGTTTAAACCAGCAACCCAGAAATATCCACCGTATGATGTGTTGATGAATGGTTCATGAACAACTTGAAGAATGGTTGGGGCAATGTAATCAAATTGGACAGAATTTGATTTTTGTTGGTCAATATAAACATTGAAACTACGACTGGTGCCATATCCAGTTTTTGAAGAGCAAACAATAAGACTGTCACTGATTCTATCAGGTTTATTACAACTAGGTATAAATGTTGGTACCTGATCGAGATGTGGGTCACCAAATTGAGATCCAAAAATTGAAATGACTTCATCTCCATTGGTTTTCCACATTACATTGGAGATAGAATTAATCTTTGGTGCTTTGTGATGAATAAATGCCTGATCTTGATATTTTTGAGCACCAACTTCGATTTCAATAAATTTGTTCATACCAGTTCCATTGGTTTTTGAATACGATGTATTCATTTTGACCTTCGAAACCACCTGATATAATTGGGATTGGAACTCCACCAACACTAAGCTTAATATCTTCAATAGTTGATGTTGGGTGAGAAAAAGTTTTTGACCATATATGGTGATGACTGAGCCGACAGTATCATAAGGACCACTTGGAGTCAAAGTAATACTGTTGGTTCGTCGTATTTGAATTCGAATGTGTTTGGAAGTCGGAGTACATTGTAGATTGGATTGAGTAAAGCTTATTTTTTTGGTTCCTAGTCCAGATGGTAGTGGGAGCATATAATTTGACCAGGAGTTTCTCTATCACAGGAATAAACATCCAAATATTCATCACCAAATTGGAAATCAAAATTTCTTAAATTTCGTCCGTTAATTGTGATTGAAGTTTCATCTTTTGTAGGACTTCTCAAGGACTGATTGTGAGGATGAATGGGTCGACTTCACATCTTCTAAAGAATTTCTCCATTTTCGAATTCAGCTATTTCGGATTCATAAACTCCACAGATCTTATCATAATACTTGATAATAGTTATGCCAGCATCAGAATGAATCATACTAGGGATATAATATGTAGTCAATTGGTCTTTGTAGTTGATTACTTTCTCTGCACTATCCATTAAAAACTTCGAGCATCTCAGTGATAATAATCAATACCAAGAGGTGTAATTGTACTGAAAGGAGAGCCTTGATGAATAGGTACATGACAGAAGAATCTGTCACGAAGTTGCACTTTTTCTCGAAGAAAACTTTCACGAGCAATAATACGTTTAATTGGGGATTCATAAATTGACAACCAAAATCTGTTGGAAGAAATTTTCATTGGATTGGATTGAGCCCATTTTTCCAACTGTTTCATAAAGCTTATCAAGTGGAAGAGTATTGAAGTTTGATTCACATACTTGGACTCCCTAATAGTTCGTAAAGTGGATCTGAAAATGGTTCTGTTGGACTCTATATAGTATATTATGTCATATATGTTAGTAATTATATATTGAAAGAATGAGGATTAATAGCACTTACTTCTAAACAAAAATTACATTTGTAGATATAGTTTCAAATTGATGACACGATCTAGGTTATCAAAGATCATTGTGGGATCTTCAACTGTGTTGATAATCTTTGTTTTCAAGTGCTCAATAAGTGTAAAGATATCGGTAGGTTCATTCTCTCTGATGATTTCAGCAATCAAGTCGAAAGCAATAGCAAAGACCACTTGTGAAAGTGTCTTGGTAGAATATCTCATCCTGGTCGGCTTGGTTATCGATTGATATCCCAAAGGAATGAAGTAATCAAGCCCGAAGACTGAGAAACTGGTTGAAACACGCCATTCTTTTGGTAGCTTTCAATGACAATTGTTTCTCTGAGCAGTGAATAGTTTGCTTTGCATCTGATCTCAAGTAAGGGAATGTTTCCTTTTTAAAATTGTGTGAGTTATAGCTAAGATCAATCAAAAATTGTAAAAAACTTACTCTTGTTTGAATTTGAGCGCGAAAGAATACACTAAAGACTTGGTAATTTGCAACTATTTCATCATTATCTTGTTCTGCTATTCTGCTATCGATGTGGAGAGAGACTGATTTGTAGTTGGTGTTGAGTGTTGTTATGTAATGATATGAATAAGCAATGAATAGGTCATCGATACAGAGTTATTCAAATCGATTGGATAGTTGTTGTTGTCATTGATGATGACTTTCTTTTGTTGTTCATCAATTAGAGCTTTAGTGGTTGTTGTGTGTTGGATGTTGGATAGAGATCGGTTATCATTTGCAAATGTTCGATACACAATGAAGCACATTGGTTTTAAATGTATTCACATTGTCAGGGATGATATCGTTGTCCTTGTTGCTTCATAACGAAATGAATATATCTCATTGTTATTTAGAACCTCGATATTTCTCTTTCTATCTCTTAGCTTTATTGCAACTTGGCGAGTGTGGTGTTTGTTGATGTCAATCATGGCAAACGTATCGGTTTGGTATAGAGTTTTGCTCTTTGAATGTTTCTAAGCATTCAGATGAAACAATCTATATTGGAGTTTGGAATTGGAGTTATGGCGATATCAGTGTCAATAAATCTCGAGTCAAATGGAGTAAGTGAGAGGAATGAACCAACGAATGTAGAAACAGTATTGATTTCGAATTTCACAGTACCGGTTCCATCGAAATCCTTCTTGGACAATAGAGCCACAGTTTCACACCACAAGCTTGGGCAGTTGACTTGAACATGGATGTCACTAGGAATTTATTGATTGGCTGACTCATTTCGGCACATAAATCAACTCCTGCAGAAACAGTATTCTGTGAAGATGGATGATAGTCTCCAAGACACAAGTGTGTGTTGGTGAATGCAAATACTCTTCTTCAGATTCCATTTTCTTTTTCGGTCAATGGAATATTGAAATAGTCAGAGAAGTCAATTGGTAATTATTTTCCACCATCCAACAAAATTTGAAGGAACATTGGAAGAACTCTGATTTATTATCAATTAATTAATTATAGTTCAACTCAAGGCACAGAAATATATACTTACAGGTATTGTTATGTATCCATTCAAATACAGACCAAATATTCGACTGTATTCCGCTGAGGATTTCAAAACTATTGAAACTAATCTTTGATTTGTCGTGTCGACA